>MCJB01038801.1:7889-19208 GCA_002018475.1 Nicotiana obtusifolia
CCCCCCCCCCCCTTTGAGCTTAGTTGGTATATGTCATTTCTTCCCCTTTTCCCTTTTATTTTTAATTTTGTGTTTCATCATTTGTTTTGAATATTTTTCAGGTAATTAAGTCCAATTATGAAAAGTTAGTTCCTAAGCAAATTGATGTTTTACATATCATCTTGATTATCATTTTTTCTTGTTAGTTGTTTTTTCGTGTTTGATTTTTATAGCAGAGTTACGTCTCGTTTAACATAAGCTTTTCGGTTCACTTTTAATCTTTTGTTAATCAATTCATATGTTTTTCGATTTGTTTAATCATTCGTTAGTTTTGTTTTCAACATAGTTTTGTGTTTCAGTAATTTTTATTTTCAAACGTTTTATTTAATGGATCATAGAATTAATTGAGTTATGTAACTTCTGAAATTACTTTTTTTAGGATTAGAGTTACTAGAATTGGGAGTAGTGTTTGGTTTGAAGACCAGTTGGGTTTCGGTTCATCACTAGGCTTGAAGGAAGATTGAGGTATAGGCCCAAGTCTATTACATAGACCTGGCCCAATCTGGACCCATTTGAGAGTTTATAGTAGTAGAAGTTTAATTCACAAAGCTAAAGGGGGCATTTAGGAATTAAAACATAAAGATTCTTAATATGTATTTACCTAAGAGGGTTCTAGAGATAGGGGAAGGGACTATCTAGCAATAAAACAGTAAACATTAGGTCAAAGGAGGACTTAAGGTTCAAAATACAAAAAGAAAAGGGACTAGAAAATAAGGAAGAAGATATGAAAAGGCCAGTTATACCAGAACTATTAGAAAAAGATACTCTTTCTCTAGTTTCCCGGCTGACACTTTTTCCATATGATTCTCTCATTCGGCAATAAAAAGGAAACCTCACATAGATTTCAGGGCACTTTTCATTCTATCTTTAGAATATACATTCTTCTTACATTCACACATTAGTAGCTAGAGATCTGGAAATTTCAATCCAGGTTTGAGATGAAAGAAAACCAAAAACAAAAAACAAGTTCCAAAAAAATTGGAAGAAAGGTTCAAAAGAAAGCAGATTCAAAGATTATCTTCAATTTCAAATCTTTTTTTTTTGATTGAAATTAGTTATTTATTTATAGTTTAGCAAAAATTTACAAAGGAGGGGGACACAAACCTTACCTCGCCAAAAAAGTACATGTATCTAGTCATTCTAAAGCGTTGACTATAGATACCTTGATAGTAAGTAGTTAGTCCTCTACAGAAAGGATCTTTTAATTGTTCTAGATCATTTGTACACAAAAGGAGATATGGTAGCTTCTCATTGATGGTATGTCTATTACATCCAAATTGTCTTGAGATATCAAAGGAATGAAATCTTCTTTCTTGATCGATGCTATGCAGTGTGGATATGTTGTTGGCTCCCTGTTCCTTTGTTTGTGCTAAGTTCTGCTGAGGGTTCTACTGATGCTGGGTGGCTCTGTTGTTTCTTGCATTTCTGCTGCTGATGTTGGAGAAGATGCAATCATATTTGAGGGTTGTTTGTGCTTTTGCTGTGAAGTCGAAGTTACTGCTATTCTATATGCTCGTTGCTGATTGATTTTCAGTATTGATTATGTTGTGAGGTTGTCCTGCTGATTGAGTATGCGCAATTCTTGTTCTGCTACGTGAAGTTGGATCTGTTCTGATATTCAGGGGAGTGCTGTGATTGGCCTGAGTGTATATTATGCTGAAACTGTGGAGAATGATGCTTTTGTAGGTAGAAGGTGATTGGTGCAATTGTATTAGAATGAGCACCGAGGGTGCTAATGCCACACAATACAATTGCGCCAATGACCTACTCCTATAAGAAACATTTCCTGTTGAAATGGTTATGAAATCCATGTTTTTGTTGTGGTTGTTGCCTCTCTGTCTGGTACTGCTTCTGATGTTGGGGCAGTGATGCATTGTTCTCTTGGTTTGATGTTGCTGCTGGTACTGAAAAGTGATGGTGGCCAATTGTTGAGATGGAGTAAGTTCTGCTTTATTTGCGAGGCTGCTGAAATTGATTTTTGTATTTTGTTTTTGATTGTTTTTTGCATTGTTGCTGCTGTAGTAGTCCTTGCTACATTTGCTGATTCTGCTCTGCTTAAGTTTCCTCTGTTCTCTGGATGGTGAAACTGTCTTCATCACATTGAAATTCTTGGATGAATCTGTCTGCTCTTGCATGATTGTTGAGTGAATGTTGCTGGTTGTGATTCTACTCTGTTTCCTTTCCTCCTGTCCCTGCATTGTTCTATCTCTGTTTTTGCTGCTTTCTTTTATTACTTTGCATTGTTGTGGTTTAAAGTTCCTTGCTCTGCTTGCTGTATTTTCTGGTCCTGAACTGTTGTTGCTTGCTGAGGTTGTAGTTGCTGAATTAGCTAGTTGCCTTATACTCCTCCTCTTGCTCTGTTGGTCTGGTGCATTCAGGAAGTTGCTGGTATTTCTGTGTTGTTGATGATCTCGTCTCTTTTTACTTTTTTGATACAGTGTGTTTGTTCCTGCATGAGTATGCTGCCTTGTGTTCCATATCAGTGATGTTCTGATCAGCTGTGTGCTCTAGGATCTTCCCAGTGTGTCCAGTTGTTCTATTAAGCTTTGTTCTCTGCTTGATGCATTTGTGAGCTGCAGATTCTTGGCATTTCTCCCTGCTGCTGCTGTTTCAACCTGCAATGACAAAATTAGAGTAGTCAGTGGTGTAGTATAAACAGTATGAGACAGCAATGTGTTGCATCTGCTTGCTTGTTTGTTTCTTCCTGTACTTTTTGCCACTTTATCCCATTCCTTCCTTTCCTCCCTACTGTTGATCATCTTGTTATCTTTACTCGCAGGTAGGGGCATTGTGACTTGTTGTCATTCAGGATTCTCTTTGCTATCCTGTCCAAATGGTTGAAATGCCGGCATTCAAAAGTTCCTTCCTCTAGAGCTAGGTTTGCAATGTGGTCGGCCAGTTTGCTTCCTTCTCTGAATGTGTGTGATGTGTTCAGTGTAAGCTCTTGTTTCACAAGAAAGATTTCTTCTATTTGGTCAATTATACACCATGGGGGTTTCCATTTGCCATTAATAATGTTGCTTAGTAACATGGAGTCAGTCTGCAGCCAAATTTGCATGAAGCCATGGGATATGCAGTATCTTAAAGCTTCCTTGATGGCTGTTGCTTCCGCTTCTGTGTTGGTTCCTTCTTGTATCTCAGTGCCCATTGCATATATGAGGTCACCATCTTTATTCCTCAGACAGTGGGCGATGGAACTTCTCCCTGTTCAATTTCAAATCTTTGTTACATACTCTTTGTGATTCAGAAAGTTGTTTTAAATTTAAAAATTGTTGTTGCTTCCTATCAATCCGTAGCTGGGCTCTTTAGTTCTGCTAGTTGTTTCTTCTCCAAAGGTAGCGATTTATTTTCTTCTCTTTATTCTGTTGTGAGCCAGGTATCCTTCTCGATCAAGTGATGTAAATTTCAATTTGTTTGATGCCCAGAATTGTTGACTGCTTTCTCCTGTTTCAGTGCTATTAATTTGTTTAATATTCATCAAGTTATGTTTTGTTTGATTATTGTTTGGAATGTAACTTAGTGTTATAAGCTGAATTATTGCTTGTATCATGTTAGACAATGATATAAAATCTGGCTACTTGAAAGTTCCCTACAAATCAATATGGGATTAATTGTCTGTATGATTTAATCTTTAGCAATGAAGTTATATGTTGTTACTAGTTAAAATTAGAGGTTGGCGCTAGTCAACACTTAATAAAATAGTTGTTCAAACTATAAAGTCTCGTCAGTAGTAACAATTGGCTTCCCATGCCTACTAGAGAGCCCCTGAAAATGATGTTAGTATGCGAGGTAATGGTGATTGTACACATGGCTCCAATTCAGGGATCCAATTACTGACTGGTTTGGCTAACTCAATAGACATTGAAGCAAAAAGGGACAAATTGTATATAGACTTGATGCTGAAAACTTTAGTCTGGTGCTAATTGTTACTCTATATATGGATGTAGCCATTTATGAATTGTAATTAAAATGACTGATTTTAGGATTCGAAACTTGTAATTTTTGATGCTGCAAATTGGCACTGCATTTTTATGTTTTTTATAAGTATGTGTTCGTCTTTAAAAGTGCATGTTTGTTATCCCTTATCTGTCACGGTGCATGTCAATCATCGTTGAAATGTGTTTGGCGACTTGGAGAAATCTCGTCTCCAGTTGGCTATTGAGGTTTCCATCCACTTGGGCTCATTTTTAGGACCATTTTGGTGTGCTGATGCTTTTAATAGGGTTAAGCACGTTTGGGCTTCACGCCGAGGCCCATATGCAATTTACTTAACTCATTGGAGGTCTTGTGTCAAGGTCTAATAAAATTGAGCCCATAATGTTGTCCTTGGGCCCATTCTATTCGGTTGGATTTGTTAAAGGCCTTAATAAGAGCACATAATCAATTTATTTAAGTCCCTCCCAGCTACTCATGTGAAATCCTCAACAAGTTTAGATTATGATTTGATTTTTACCCATCGATTTGTTCTATGTTATAACCCGTAATTTCGTACGTTAGATTAAAAAGACAAGGAAAAGTATGGAAATGTGTACGTTACATATAAGAGCCTAAGAACCGGAAAACAGTTAAAAAGTCAAGAAAAAAAGAATAACAGGTGTCGCAAAGTATGGAATGCTATCGCATAACCCACATGCGAGCCGCATTTTTACATGCTGAGGTCGTAGACCAAGGCAGAGTCTTAGGCTAAGATTAATGTCAGAAATGCGGTCGACTATGTGATCACATTTCTGGTATGCGAACCGCATTCTGAGCATAAGGTATCGCATACTGGTATAGAGTTCTGGGCTGAAATCAACGACAGGAATGCTGCCAGAATACGGTCGCATTGTTGAAAATGCGAACAGCAAATCTGACCTTCTGGGTTGCAGAGTGTAGCAGATTTCTGGGCTGATGTTCGCTTCCAAAATGCGAACCGCATGTTATGTTTGCAACGAGAATGCGGGAGCATATTTGACAGGCATCAGACACGTGTATTATTTAATTGCCAAATTAAAGGGCTAGTATAAAAGGCTCCAAGGTCGGCCAAGAGAGTTATTTCATCTTCATTCCAGACCTCCACAGTGAAATAGAATCCCTACGACCCCTTCTCAAAGAACCCCATGAACCCAAATCGAATTTCTCTCTTCCAAGTTCTAAATTGAGAGTAAAAGCTAGAGATTAAAGAAACTAAGGAGAAGTCCTAACTGATTCTCTCTCTTCCAAGCCCTAAGTGGGAGTAACCCTAGAAATTGAAGAACCAAGGAAGAGGGCTAATTTATCCAACATGCAAGGTAAGTTACTACACTCTTTTCTACATTCTTTCTCTTGGGGATTCTTGGAAATCCATTCTATGCATGTAAGAACTCATGGGAATGGTGAATGGAAGCCATGAGTTCAAGTGAATTACTACTAATGGACTGGGTTATGATTGATTTGGGTTGGTGTGGAGCTGCATATGTTATTATTATGTTTGTGAAGTTTTAGAAGAAGAAGGGTGTGGAGAAACACCATATGAATTTAGGGATTGTGGTTAATAATGACTATAACGCTTAGAGAGTAACAATTGAATTGTTCTTTATTTGTAGACTAAGGAATTGTAACAATTGCGTGGCTTGAGGAACTGGTGCAGTATATACCAGGTATGTAAGACTGTCCGTTTCTTTCTTTTGCACGACTCCAATTACACAAATGCAATGAACGAGCCCCAAAGAAACTCTACTCTTAGAAGCTAGCGGTACTTGCGTTATTTTTCCCTCTTGTGGAATGATTGCTCTTGTTCTTATGATATTAATGTTGTCGGTACTTCCTGAGTCTCATAAGGTTCATGATAAAGAGTTAGTCCTAATTACGTGTTCTGAGGATAGCAGTCTTATGTCACTCCAAAAGGCATAGAACGTATTTTCATAAGTTGAGCATGCATTATATATATATGTGTATCTAGTTTACTCTACCGAGTCGTGTTATTGTCGGCCGGGTATGACATTTAATATGCAACCACTGATCAATTCGGTATGATAATGATGACCCCACAGAGACATACATACATGATTATGATAAAGCCCACAGAGGCGTATGTAATTGATAATGATAAGGCCACAGAGGCATATGTATATGATGATTTTAGAAAGGTTATATGATATGTATATGCATAAGCACGTCAGGCATGTCATGGTTAGCTGCCCTCAGAGGCGTTCATATGGTACAGGTTATATGTTTTCTATCCTGATACATTATTACTGCTCTTATATTATGTTTTCTTGTCCTACATACTTAGTACTTTATTCGTACTGACGTCCTTTCTCTGTGGACGCTGTATGTCGTGCTGCAGGTCCTGATAGACTGATAGACGGAGCTCTCCCACCGCAGTAGGTCATCTAGTTCAACAGATATTGGCAAGATTCATCCTTCGGACTTGCCGTAGCCTTGGTATGCATCTTGTATAGGCACTATGGGCATGTCGGGGCCCTGTTCCGACGTAGGTTTATTATGTATGTTCTTGTAGAGGCTCATAGACAAGTGTCAGTTTATGCATAGGCAAGCGATGGGTTATGTATAGATAATGGACAGTGGGTTAACTCATGTACAGTTGAATTGCCTTGTTGGCAAACGTATGTATCTTGTTGTATGGTTTTGCATTGCAGCCTTGTTGGCCATATTATGTATATAAGTATGTTCACATTATGGTATGATATTTCAGTTCATTATGATTACTATTCGAGATTGTATGTGTACGAAAAGCCTTATAGATAATAAGGAAAGTTAGATGAAGGGTACGCCGGTGCCCGTCGAGTAGGGTCCGGTGCCAGTTGCGGCCCTCCGGGTTGGATCGTGACATTCTATTAGTACATACTTCAGTAATCAACTCAAAATTCGACAACCTAAAAAATCCCTATTACTAAATTCACCATTTTTAGATATCCATATTTATATGTACTCTATCGCAAATAAATTCATAACTGATGACCTTCACGTTTCATCTCAAACTTAGGAAAATAATAAATTATGAATATTCGTAGTTTGCTTAGGAACGATTAAATAAATCATCATAGCTATGGGTACGGTTCCCGTGGCATAATCATGATACATAATCCCAATTTCAGGTGAACGTTCGCGTGACTTGACCCCAACTTTAAATAATAATAAAATAAATATATTGTAAATTACGGGTGTGTTTCACGCGGCGTGATCTGCGACGCGTACAAAAACAAAAAGTGCACGACACCACAATTTGATTAAATAAATTTCATAATTCTTTAATATAATTAAAAGTGGCATAGAAGCGGTAATGCATAAAATGCTTTTAAAATATAATAATTCAGATAATTAAGCTAAATATTAATTGTTAAGAGACCGTGCTAAAACCACGGAACTCTGGAGTGCCTCATACCGTCTTCCGGGTTAACAGAATTCCTTAACCGGTCTTCGGTGTTCATGGACCATAAATAGAGTCAATTTCTTCGATTTGAGATTTTTAAACCGGCGGCTTGAAACATCATAATAAATATTCCAAGTGGCGACTCTAATTAAATAAATAATCCTATTTCGAATAATGTCATTTTAATTGAAAAAACTCCATATCTTCGGAAAAAGGAGGTGTGACACGTGCTATGAGTGGCATACATATGTGGGATTGAGCCCATGTGCATGCACTGAGGTACTTATGTGACGATCCGGCCAGTCGTCTCACGAGTTACCGCTCCGTTTTTCCCATTTCTACCTTATTATGTTTCGTTATGTTATTTGGGATGTGTGTGCGGAATTTCATGTCATTCGGACATGGTTTGATTGGGGTTTTGTTTAAAAGAGTAACTTAGAAGATTTTGAAATTCTTAGGCTTGAATCCGATGGGAATTTGGTGCTGAGAGGTTGTTTGAGCGTTCCGAAGGTTAGAACAAACTCGAATAACGTTATGGGATATGTTGGCATAGTTGGTTGGGGTCCCTAGTGGCCTCGGGTGAGTTTATGGTGGCTAAACGAACTGTTTCGCCCTTGGAAAAGTTGCAAAAAAACCAAAAGTTGCAATTTTGTTAAAAATAGTAAAGAGACCTCGCAAAGTGGGGTATGCTATCGCAAACCCTGTATGCGAGCCGCAAACCGCACACCCAGATTGCAAACCCAGACGGTTTTCTGTGCAAAGAATGACGTATAGAATGCGGTCAGGTATGCAGTCGCATTTCCACAATGGGGGACCGCATATCCACCACACTGAGACCGCAGACCGAGACAAATTTCTGGGTAAAAATCAACGTCAAAAATGCGGTCAAGAATACGGTCGCATTTTTGACATGCGGACCGCAAACCATACCTCACACGGAACTGCGATGAAGGCTAGGGTTACAATCTGCGATGGTCATAGCGAAGACGCAGACCGCATGTTGGATATGCGGCTGATATGCGATCGCATTTTAAATCCGACAGAGGCGTTTTTGTCCCGATTTTCGATCCTGTATAAATAGAAACCAGTACCCATTGGCCATGCAAAACCTACCATCGTTACCATCTAAGAGAAACACCTCCAAAATACCTCTAAATCACAGCAAAATCAAACTCAAAACTATATCCAAAGGAGACTTTCTTGGATAAATTCTTAAAGGAGGGGATTTCGCCATCTTTAACATAATTTGAGCTATAGAGCTCGGATTAAGCTAATTTTGAGGTGATTTTTTGGAGACTTTCAAGTGAAAACATTGGGGTAAGTGTTCTTAACTCAACTTTGGTCAAATTACTCCAGTATATCTCCATATCTAGTATTTAATCGGTGATTTAAGTTGGAAAATATGTGAAGATCCTTAAGTTTTTAATTAAAGAGTTGGAGGTCAATCCGATGTCGGAATTCGCTAATATTTGTATGGTTGAACTCGTTAGGAGATAAGAAACCCTAATAGAAGTGGGTCGGGGCTCGAGTTTTTGGTTATTTCGTAATTTTTTGGTATTTTCCGATTTGTTTCGATTAGGCTACATTACCCCAGCATATTGTGACATATTAGTTCTGATTTTTGATAGATTCGACGCGCGTGGAGGCCAATTCGAAGGCCAAAGGCATCGCGGGCTAGGGATTTAGCTGTTTCGAGGTGAGTAGTGATTGTAAATGATGTTCTGAGGGTTTGAAACACCGGATTGTACATCGTAGTGCTATATTGAGGTGAGACACACGCTCGATGATGAGCGTGGGATCGCTTACTACTGGGGATTGTGACTTGGTCCGTCCCGATTTATGATTTTGCCGCATATTTGACTGAAACTTATTTATTGTTATTATGATTTAGGCTGATTGCCATATTTGGGCTTCGTGCCAATTATTTGAACTCTTCGGGGATTTTTATCACTATTTCCTCACAATTTTTACTTATTGCGTGAACTCAGTCGTGTTGTTTTCACTATTTTTAGATCTCAGCAACTTTTACTCGGTTCTGAGACTTAAATAATGTTTTAATAAGAGTTGGGCTGAGAACTATTGTTTTACTACGCCCGAGGGGCTTGTGATGATTTTCTGACTAAGTGCGGCCGAGGGCCAGATGTGAGGTTTTACTGAGTGATATGAGGCCGAGGGCCTGAGATACTTTATATGCCTCAAGCTGGCTTGTGATTAATATGAGGTCGAGGGCCTGAGATACTTTATATGCCATGAGGTGGCTTGTGACTGATATGAGGCCGAGGGCCTGAGATACTGTATATACGCCACGAGGTGGCTTGATTGATATGAGGCCGCGGGCCTGAGATACTGTATATACGCCACGAGGTGGCTTGATTGATATGAGGCCGAGGGCCTAGATGTATGCCACGAGGTGGCTTGATATTGCGCTTGGGCCGTAAGGGGTGATGCAAATAAATTTGATCAAGTTTTATCAATGCCATCTACAAACAAGACAAGAAAAGGCGTTGGTTAGCCTTGGAGAAGAGCTAAACGTCCATAAATCTTACTATGGACGAATCTTGTGTTGAAAATGTACATTTGTGTTTATGTTGTATTATCGTGTAGTTATTGAAGATATTAATTCTTATTTGTTTGGTCCCGCGTGACTATTCTTTAAATTAGCCAAATTGTGGCCATTTTGTTAATTAGTTGTTTCCTAGTTGATTTAGCTTAACTAGTTATTCTTTTCCTAGTTGATTTAGGTAAAGGCTCATTCTATATAAGCCTAAACACTTCATTACTTTGATACCTTTTGACATTATTATCAATCAAAAAACGGCAGCACATTGCTCCCAAAATCGTGTGAATTAACTTGTCCAATTTTGGTGTGATTCAAAATTGAACTTGTTCCTTTGTTTGATCGAACTGTTTGCAAGACCATTGTTGTCTTGAGGGTTGTTCGTATAGTATAGGTACTCCGTGACTTCATCAAGAAGGTAAGTAGACTAGTTCCTACTTGTTGTCTTGATAGTTCATTGAGCGTCTTACTTCTATCTTTTGTTTTCTTGTTTTCGTTTTTTATATTGCATCAGTTGGTATCAGAGCTTGGAACGGATTTGTTTCTACAATCTCAATCATGTTCTTCGTGCCTTAGTTTTAGGTTCTAATTCTTAAATTTTGTTTTTCAAAAAAAAAAAGAAAAAAAAACGTGAAAAGAAAAAAAGAAAAAAAAAGTGAAAAAAAAAAGAAAGAAAAACCAAAAATTTGTGTTGTTGAAGTTGTTAAATCATCTAGGGATTGAAGTCTTGAAGATTGATTGCTAAAGACACGTTCTTGAACCGATTGTTGAAGTTCTTGATCGTTAAAAACCGATAATCTTTAGATCTTGAAACTCTAGTTGAAATTCTTGAAGGTGAATGATTGAATCTTGAAAATCTTGAAGTTCTTTGAGTTAAAATTTAAGTTCTTGAAGAGTTTTACATTGTTCTTGAAGAGATTCTTGAATCCTCAAACGTTCTTAACAGGATTGCCTTGAATTCTTGAAGTTCTCGAACTTTAATTTGTTGTTCTTGAAGGGGCATTGTCAAAAACATGGGAGAGGGCCTAAGAAGTGTTAGGGAGGCCGAATTTTAGGAGGAGAATAGGAAACTCTAATTCTAGTCCAAGAAGGAAACAACTCCCAATCCAAAAGGGAGATGTTTTCAAGGAGTTAAAACTCTATTTGGACTAGTCACGCGGGACCAAACAAATAAGAATTAATATCTTCAATAACTACACGATAATACAACATAAACACAAATGTACATTTTCAACACAAGATTCGTCCATAGTAAGATTTATGGACGTTTAGCTCTTCTCCAAGGCTAACCAACGCCTTTTCTTGTCTTGTTTGTAGATGGCATTGATAAAACTTGATCAAATTTATTTGCATCACCCCTTACGGCCCA
>MCJB01038801.1:19251-78576 GCA_002018475.1 Nicotiana obtusifolia
TGGTCTTCTCCAAACTAAAGTGGGAAAGCTTCTAAAATTTCCATATCTCTTCAATTTCGAAATTCTTCTTAATTTCACTACTTCTAATTAGTAATTCTTAGGTAATAATTTCCCTACTTAAGTAATTACTAATCTTTGAGCTTGTAGGACCTCGTGCTAAAACTCAAAATTTCCACTTTCGTAGATAATTCTTGGCTTCTTGTGCTCACTTAAAAAGCTGTCCGCCTATCGAGTCGCATAACTTCACTCATCCCGAAGAAAACTATTGGTCTTGCGAACTTGAAAGGTCACTAAGGAACTTGGTCAATTAGAGGAAGCCAATTTGAAGACATGTGTGAAATCCTACCCAAAAATTTGAGTGAACCCGATAGTCGTTCAAAAAGTGAGAGAGAGAATTTTAACTAACAGATTCTCTAGTCTTGTTTCTTTTGCAGGTACATGGCTACAAAAGGAGAAAAGGTTGTGACCAATATTACTTTAGCCGAGCTATGGGCTGAAATAAAGGCACTTAGTATCCGAGTAGAGAACCTTGAAAGAACTACTTTTACTTGGAAGAATACTGGGGAAGGAACTAGTGATGGTTCTACCTTAAGACATGAACATGATTGTACTGTTTGTGAGATAGAGAATGACGTGGAGTTTGAGGAAAATAAGGGAGTTGATTTGATTGAGTGTGGTGATGAAGTTTCTACTAACGTTCACCCCTTGCCTAGTGTTGTTAGTATTGTTTTGCAGGAATACAGGGACATGATTCCTGAGGAGATGCCGAGTGGACTACCTCCGTTGAGGGGGATAGAACACCAAATTGACTTTGTTCCAGGGTCACAAATTCCGATCAAACCCGCATATCGAAGCAATCCACAGGATACTAAGGAGTTGCAACGACAAGTGGATGAGCTATTGAGTAAGGGGCTAGTTCGAGAGAGTCTAAGTCCGTGTGTTGTACCCGTGATCTTGGTTCCAAAGAAAGAAGGCACCTGGAGGATGTGTGTTGATTGCCGAGCCGTCAACAAGATAACGGTAAAATATTGTCATCCTATCCCTAGGTTAGATGACATGCTAGATGAGTTGTGTGGTTCAAGTGTGTTTTGTAAGATTGATCTTAGGTCCGATTACCACCAAATCCGTATGAAACCGGGTGATAAGTGGAAAACTGCATTCAAGACCAAGTTTGGTCTATATGAATGGTTGGTGATGCCTTTTGGTCTCTCCAACGCACCTAGTACGTTCATGCGATTAATGAATCATGTGCTTTAACCGTTTCTTAATAAGTTTGTGGTTGTTTACTTTGATAATATCATGATTTATAGTAGAAATTTAGATGACCATGTTGATCACCTAAGGCAAGTGTTTGAAGTATTAAGAGCTGAAAAGTTATATGTTAATTACAAGAAGTGTGCCTTTTGTACAGAGAAAGTTGTATTTCTAGGATTTGTTGTAAGTGTTAATGGTGTTGAAGTAGATGCATCTAAGGTAGAAGCTATTAGGGACTGGCCTACTCCTACTACTGTTTCACATGTTAGAATTTTCCATGGACTAGCTATTTTTTACAGACGCTTTGTTAAGGACTTTAGCACCATAGCAGCACCGCTCATAGAGTTGGTGAGAAAAGACACTCCTTTTGTGTGGGGGAAGCCGCAAGAGGGTGCTTTCCAAGAGTTGAAACGTAGGTTTAGTTCTGCCCCATTGTTACAATTACCTAATATTAGTAAGGCGTTTGAAATTGAGTGTGACGCCTCAGGGGTGGGAATTGGAGGTGTTCTTATGCAAGATGGGAAGCCTATTGCCTATTTTAGTGAGAAGTTGAAGGGGGCTGCCTTGAATTACTCTACGTACGACAAAGAGTTGTATGCCCTCGTAAGAGCTTTAGCTCATTGGCAATATTACCTATGGCCTCAGGAATTCGTAATTAGGAGTGATCACGAGTCCCTCAAAAATCTTAGGGGTCAAGAGAAGCTAAATAAACGACATGCCAAGTGGGTAGAGTTCACTGAGAGTTTCCCTTACGTGATACATTACAAGAAGAGAAAGGAGAATGCAGTAGCTGTCGCACTATCTAAGAAGTTTGCTTTGGCTATCACGTTAGCGTCTAGGTTGATGGGTTTTGAGAGTATTAAGTCTATGTATGAGCATGACCCTAAATTTAAGAGTGTGTATGATGCCATTACTAGTGGGCAGCGAATTGAGAAGTATCAGTGGCATGATGGGTACCTTTTTAAGAAGGGGAGAGTTTGTATACCCGAGTCCTCGTGGCGAGAGTTGTTGGTGCGTGAGGCGCATTGTGGGGGCTTGATGGGACACTTTGGGGTAGACAAGACTTTAGCTATATTAGCGGAACAGTTCCATTGGCCTAAGATGAGGCGAGATGTCGAGAGAATATGTGGAGCGTATTTTGAGTGTAAAAGAGCTAAGTATAGGTATAAAATCATGGTTTGTATACTCCCTTACCCGTTCCTACTAGTCCTTGGGTAGATATCTCGATGGATTTTGTGATGGGGCTGCCGCGATCTAGTGGAGGTCATGATAGCATTTATGTGGTTGTTGATAGGTTTTCTAAGATGACTCATTTTATTCCTTGTAAAAAATGTGATGATGCACAACATGTTGCTTCTTTGTTCATTGCTAATGTATTAAATTTGCATGGTGTGCCTCGAACTATTGTTAGTGATGGGGATGCTAAGTTTTTGAGTCACTTTTGGAAGTGTTTGTGGGGTGCTCTTGGCACCAAACTTTTGTTTTCTACATCACATCATCCACAAACTGATGGTCAAACCGAGGTTGTTAATTGAACCTTGGGAGCTCTTCTTCGAGCTTTGACCAAAGGGAAGTCTGGCACTTGGGCTGACCGATTACCTATTATGGAGTTTGCATATAATAGAACTGTTCATCGCATGACTAGCATTACTCCATTTGAATGTGTTTATGGTTTTAATCCTTTGATACCACTTGATCTTGTTCCTTTGCCGAGAGATGCAGTTATTAGCATTGACGGAGAAAACCGGGCAGCTGCGTTGCTCGAATTGCATGCTAAGGTGAGGAAAACTTTGGAGGATGCTTATGACAAGGTCAAGAAGAATAAAGGAAGGGAGAAGCTGGACTTAAAGAAAGGTGACTGGGTTTGGGTGCACTTCCGAAAGGAAAGATTTCCGAACCATAGGAAAGGAAAGTTAGCTCCGCGGGGAGATGGACCATTTCAAATGTCGCAGAATATCAATAACAACTCTTATCTTATGGACTTGTCTAGTAGCATTGCTTTCGGACATGACGGTGCTTTGATTTGGAGGACGAAATTCTCTCAAGAGGGGGAGAATGATGCAAATAAATTTGATCAAGTGTTATCAATGCCATCTATAAGCAACACAAGAAAAGGCATTGGTTAGCCTTGGAGAAGAGCCAAGCATCCATAAATCTTACTATGGACGAATCTTGTGTTGAAAATGACGTTTGTGTTTGTGTTGTATTATTGTGTAGTTATTGAAGATATTAATTCTTATTTGTTTGGTCCTGCGTGACTATTCTTTAAATTAGCCAAATTGTGGCCTTTTTGTTAATTAGTTGTTTCCTAGTTGATTTAGGTTAACTAGTTATTCTTTTCCTAGTTGATTTAGGTAAAGGCTCTTTCTATATAATCCTAAACACTTCATTATTTTGATACCTTTTGACATTATTATCAATCAAAAAACGGCAGCACATTGCTCCCAAAATCGTGTGAATTAACTTGTCCAATTTTGGTGTGATTCAAAATTGAACTTGTTCCTTTGTTTGATCGAACAGTTTGCAAGACCATTTTTGTCTTGAGGGTTGTTCGTATAGTATAGGTACTCCGTGACTTCATCAAGAAGGTAAGTAGACTAGTTCCTACTTGTTGTCTTGATAGTTCATTGAGCGTCTTACTTCTATCTTTTGTTTTCTTGTTTCCGCTTTTTATATTGCACCATTTGATTCTTAGCAAGGTATGCGCCCCATATTGTGGCAGAGATGAGTGATAGGGTGCACCTGTTCGTGAACTGGTTGGGACCACCTCTGATAAATGAGTGCACGACAGCCTCCTTGGTAGAGGGCATGGATATTTCTCGTATTCAAGCTTATGCCCAGACACTAGAGGATCTCAAGCGCCAGCAAAGGGCAGATAGGGAGCAGGATAGGGGCCAGCATAAGAGGGCGAGATTTGCAGGGTATTCTGATAACTTCAAAGGTAGTATCAGGCCCCAGTCTTCGAGGAATTTGGCGCCACCTGTAGCTAGTGCTCCTCCACAGTTTCAGAGGCCTCGGTATGATTGATTTACCTATTCTGATTCAGGTCAGAGTTTGTGGGCATCAGGCGCATAATATCATAGGGATACTAGTCAGACGAGACCCCCAACACCTCGTTGGGATCAGTGCGGCAAGACCCACTTTGGACTGTGTCGTCAAGGTTCCGATGCATGCTATTTTTGCGAACAGCCTGGCTATATGATGTGGCATTGTCCTAACAGAGGAGGTGGTGGTATGGCTCAACCGACTGGATCTGGGTCTGGTTCTTCATCATCAGTTTGACCTCCAGCACGGGGTTTTCAGCAGTCGACAGGTCTGTGAAAGAGGTAGAGGTGCAGTGTCGAGTTCGAGTGGTACTCAAAATCGAACCTATGCTCTAGTAGGTTGACAGGATCTCGAGTCGTCTCCAGATGTTGTTACAGGTATATTGTCTGTATTTTCTTATGATGTATATGCGTTGATTGATTCGGGATCTACATTATCATATGTTACACCCTTTGTGGCTAATAAGTTTGGCGTTGAACTTGAATTGATAAGCAAACCACTTGCAGTATCTATTCCGATAGGAGATTCTGTGATTGCTAGAAGGTTATATAGAGGTTGCACAGTGATGATTTGTAGTCGTCAAACCTCGGCAAATTTATTTGAGTTAGAAATAGTTGATTTCGATGTGATAATGGGAATGGACTGGTTGGCCTCATGCTATGCAAATGTTGATTGTCGTACAAAGATGGTTAGGTTTCAGTTTCCTGGTGAACCCGTCATCGAATGGAAGGGGAATATTACTACACCGAAAGGTAGGTTTATTTCCCAACTTAAGGCAAGGAAGATGATCTCAAAAGGTTACAGTTATCATCTCGTTCGCATTAAGGATGCAGAGGCGAAGCCGCCTACTCTACAATCAATCCCTGTGGTCAATGAATTTCCAGATATTTTCCCAGATGAACTCACAAGCCTTCCTCCTGAAAGGGAGATTAAGTTTAGCATTGATTTGTTGCTTGACACTCAAGCGATCTCTATCCCTCCATACAGGATGGCCCCAGTAGAGTTGTGAGAGTTGAAGGCGTAGTTGAAGGACTTGTTCATTAAGGGCTTCATTAGTCCTAGCACTTCACCTTGGGGTGCGCCAGTCTTGTTCGAGCGGAAGAAAGACGGGTCGCTAAGGATGTGTATCGATTATCGACAGTTGAATAAGATTACTATAAAGAAAAAATATCCACTTCCAAGGATTGACGACCTATTTGACCAACTCCAGGGTGCCAAGTATTTCTACAAGATTGACTTATGTTCAAGGTATCATCAGGTGAGGGTTAAGGAAAAGGATATTCCAAAGATGGCCTTCCGGACAAGATATGGGCAATTTGAGTTCTTGGTGATGTCGTTCGGGCTAATAAATGCCCCAGCAGCTTTTATGGATCTCATGAATAGTGTATTCATGCCCTATCTTGATGTGTTCGTGACTGTATTCATTGATGACATTCTGGTGTGTTCTCGTTCGGAGGCTGAACATGCGGGCCACATGCGGGTAGTATTACAGACCCTTCAAGATCGTAAGTTATATGCTAAGCTCTCCAAATGTGAATTCTGGCTAAACTCAGTAGCATTCCTTGGCCATGTGTATCTGACGAGGGTATTAGTGTCGACACTCAGAAGATCGATGCAGTGAAAAATTGGCCGAGATCTACAACACCGTCAGAAGTCCGCAACTTCCTGGGGCTAGCAGGATATTGTAGGCGCTTTGTAGAAAGATTTTCCTCTATGTCAGCACCATTGACTAAGTTAACACAGAAAGCTACCAAGTTCCAGTGGTCTGACGCTTGTGAACGTAGTTTTCAGGAGCTAAAGAATCGATTGACATCTGCGCCAGTGCTCACTCTCCCAGAAGGAATAGAAGGTTATGTGGTATATTTTGATGCCTCAAGTATAGGTTTGGGGTGTGTATTGATGCAACGTGAGACGGTGATTACTTATGCATCAAGACAATTGAAGAAGCATGAAAATAATTACCCGACTCATGATTTGGAATTGGCCGCAGTAATATATGCTTTGAAGATATGGCCGCACTACTTATACGGCGTCCATGTTGACATCTATACAAATCACAAGAGTTTACAATACATCTTCAAGCAGAAGGAGTTGAATTTGATTTACGATGTTGGATATTGTACCATCTCGGTAAAGCCAACGTTGTGGCAGACGCTCTCAATCGTAAGTCAATGAGAAGCTTAGTACACATTGAGGCAGGTAGACAGGGTTGACTAAAGAGCTTCATCATCTAGCTAATACGAGAATCAGATTGTTAGACTCTGATGACGAAGGTGTTAGTGTACATAATACATCAGAATCATCTTTGGTAGCTGAGGTAGAAGCACGGCAATATGAAGATCCTACCTTAGTACGATTGAGAGAGAGCATTCAGCAGTGTAAAATTAAGGCTTTTGAGATCGGAGGAGATGGGGCACTGAGATATCAGGGCCGGTTATGTGTGCCTAATGTGGCAGGGTTGTGAGAGAAGATTATGATTGAGATTCATTAGTCCCGATATTCCATCCATCCCAGCTCAACAAAGATGTATCATGACGTTAAGGAGCAATATCGGTGGGATAACATGAAGTCTATTGTAGAATTTGTAGCCCAGTGTCCTAATTGTCAACAGGTAAAGATCGAGCATAAAAAACCCGGTGGATTGATTCAGAATATAGATATTTCGACCAGAAAATGGGAGGTGATTAATATGGACTTCATTATAGGATTACCTCGCTCTTATCATAAGTTTGACTCCATCTGGGTGATAGTTGATTGAGTTACAAATGTGCTAATTTTCTGCCAGTTAAGACAACTTACACGGCAGAAAATTATGCGAAGTTGTATATCAAGGAGAATGTTAGGCTTCATGGTGTGCCGGTATCTATTATATCAGACCGAGGAGCTCAATTTACGGCTAAATTTTGGAGATCTTTTTAGAAGGGTTTAGGCACACAAGTGAATCTCAGCAATGCATTCCATCCGCAGACTGACAGACAAGCTGAACGTACCACTCAGACACTTGAAGATATGCTATAAGCATGTGTTCTAGATTTCAAGGGGAATTGGGATGACCATCTGGCACTCATAGAATTCGCCTACAATAATAGCTACCATTCCAATATTAAAATGGCCCTGCACGAGGCACTGTACGGGAGGAGATGTAGATCACCAATTGGATGGTACAAAGTCGGTGAGACAGAATTATATGAGCCAGATTTGATTCGCCAAGCCATTGAGAAGGTGAAAGTGATACAAGAGCGACTGAGGACGACACAAAGCAGGCAGAAGTCTTATTCTGATGTCCGACGTCGTGATCTAGAATTTGAGGTTGGTGATTGGGTTTTCCTGAGGATCTCGCCGATGAAGGTGTTATGCATTTTGGGAAGAAGGGTAAACTGAATCCGCGGAATATCAGGTCGTACAAAATTCTTCGACGAATTGGACGGGTTGCTTATGAGTTAAAATTACCGTCCGAATTGGAATTTATCCACCCAGTATTCCATGTATCTATGTTGAGGAAATCTACTGGAGACCCTTCTCGAGTCGTCCCTATCAAAGATGCACAAGTTACAGAATCTATCATATGAAGAAGTGCTAGTGGCTATATTAGATCGAGAAGTCCACAAGCTAAGAACAAAGGATGTGGCTTCCGTCAAAGTATTATGGAGGAACAAGAATACGGAAGAAAAGACATGGGAAGCAGAAGAGGAGATGAAGTCTAAATACCCTTACCTATTTCAGATTGAAGGTAACGAGGATGCCGAGGGAACGCAGGACGCATTAGAAGGTGAACCTGCTCTATGAGGTAAGCAATAGCTTGAGAATACTCTTTCTTAATACAAAACGGTGATATGCAGATAATGTACATATCCATAATGCTTAGTATAACCTTGTAAGGCCATAGGTTGGGTTTAACTGCTTGCAAGTTTGGCTAATGTCCATTTTATAGGGGAAACTTGGCCGGAAATTTCCATAGGGAATCCACGATAAGTTAGACTCCCCATAAACCCTTACATTCGAGGACGAATGTTATAGACGTTATGGGTATGTCAGGCCCCTATTCCGGCAATGTTGCAGCACTTTTGTTCCTTTAGAGGCTCATAGACAGGTGTCGACTGATGTATTGTTTGGATTGCCTTGTCAACTGATTTTTGTTGTATAGTCTGTCATGGCAGCTTGTCAGCTCGTACCTTATACATAGCTTCATGACAGCCTTGTCGGCCCATGTTATATATGTTCATCCCATTATCTGTTATTGTTGGTTGTTTAGGATTGATGTTTACAATTTATATTGATCGTGTTGGCCCTTATAAATAATAAGAAAATTTAGATAAAATATGCGTTGGTGCTCGATAGGTATGGCCCGGGTGCCAGTCATGGCCCTCCAGTTCGGGTCGTGACAGATTTAATGCAAAAAAGAGACTGAGACAGGGCGATCCAATGTCACCTTATCTCTTTGTATTACTAATGGAATACCTAAACAGAGCTCTGAAGCAACTGAGGCTGAATCCAGACTTCAACTACCATCCAAAGTGTTCAAAGATGGAGATTGTGCATATCTGTTTTGCAGATGATTTATTGATGTGTTGTAGGGCAGATTCTATTTCTATACAACTCATGATGGAGTGTTTTGCCAAGTTCTCTAAAGCATCATGCCTCAAAGCCAACATGAAAAGAGTTCAATCTATCTGGCAGGGTCTCTACACAAGTGAAAGAGAAAATCATATCGCAGCACCACTTTAATTTAGGTACTCTCCCATTTAAATACTTAGGAGTACCCATATCCACAAGAAAACATACCATGAGTGAGTGCCTGCCCCTAGTGGAAAAAATAGTGGCCAGAGTCAAAAGCTGGACTTCCAGATGCCTTTCTTATGCAGGCAGAGTACAACTTATCAGAAGTGTGCTCTTTGAAATACAAACCTACTGGACACAAGTGTTCTTGCTTTCCAAAAAGGTTCTTAATATGGTGATTGCAGTGTGTAGGAACTTCTTATGGCATGGAACTGAAGAAAATAGCAGGAGAAATCTTGTAGCTTGGTATACAGTTTGCCAACCCAAGTCTACAGGGGGTTTGAATGTTACAAACATGTTTCTATGGAACAAAGCACCTATAAGTAAACTACAATGGGCCATCACTCAGAAGAAAGATAAGTTGTGGGTATTGTTGGTACACACACACTACATAAAAGGCAAAGATCTAGATAAATGTACCTACTCCAAAACATGCCTCATGGGTACTGAGTAAAGTGTTTAACGCTCAAAATTGGCTAACAAATGGAGTTATAGAGTTGAATCTACATGTCTCTAATGCCAAATTTATAATAAGGAAAGCATATACTGCTAGTGTGCCACAATAACAAAAGGTGCTATGGATGTCCTTGGTGATGAGCAAAGGACTAATAAATAGACACCTTTTCATCCTATGGATGGCAGTTCAAAAACGACTTGCAACAACTAATAGATTAATAAGATGGGGAATTCAAGTACCACATACATGTCTTATACTCTACATGAACAGATGAGACACATAACCACTTTTTTTTTAATGTTCATACTCTAAGGACATCTGGGGCAAACTATTGAAATAGATGAACATTAACAGGCATCTACAACAGTGGAAGGATGAAGTTGTATGGCTATCTCAGAGAAGGAATAGCAGAAGATCAATTGGAGAGCTCCTGATATTCCTATTTGCAATAACAGTATACCGTATTTGGGCAGAAACATCAGAGGATTCCAATAAATCAAGTGAAATACCAGTGATAGACTCAGAGAAATGATCCTACAATTACACATTGCAGGACAACGACAAAACAAGTGGAAACAAATATTATAGGACCTAGAGAGTTACCCTGCCTGATTGTGCAGCAGGAGTAACTATAGTAGTAGAATACATTAGACTGCTATTAGCTTGTTAGCCTACATTAACTACTATGAGGCTAATAGATAGTGTTATAACCCATATTTGTACGTGTTATATTACACCGTAAGATAGTCTACCTTGGTTCGAGAAGAGAATTACCTTTGAGACAATAAGAGTTTAGTCCTATTGGTCCTAAACGATGCAAAGGTGTATAAGGGCGGTTAACAAGTATTAGAGGATAAACGAGTTAAGGATGTTGTAACTCGCGTTTTTGGGAAAATCGAGAGGTGTTTAACATTACCAATATGTCATGTTTTAAGGTATTTGAATGATATGATATCCGTTTCATAAGTCTTGAAGTCAAACGAGTTATGAAACAAAAGTCGACAAAAGTTGTCGCAACTTAGGTTCACAATTTTACTTAAACGATAGGTAAAATGTTTCTGCAATTTTCTCCCAATTTACAAGGAATTACGGGGTGATCTACCTACCAAATTAAAGTTCTATGGGTCTAGTTTCCAATGATTCAAACCGTTTGTCAATACGATCTCGGAGTATTGAGATAATTGCATTTCCGTAGAGCTGCGCAGGCTGGTAGGTGACAAGTAGGTGCATCACCTACTTGCCAAAATTAAGGGCTAAAAGTTAAAAGCCCCAAGTCGGTTAAGATAGGGATTTTAAAAGCTTCTAAAGCCTGATAATTCACTATCATTTCACAGCTTCAAAACCTAAAAGAACCCCTACAACCCCTCCCCAAAATAATACCACACAAACCCTAATTGATTTTCCCCTCTTTCAAGTTCTAGTTGAAGGTAAACCCTAGAGTTTGAGGAACCAAAGCAAGGGCTGAGTTATCTAACAAGCAAGGTGAGTTTACTGCTCTATTTAGTACATTTTTTCTACTGTTAAGTCTTGATAAGTCGTTCTATGTGTGTAAGAACCCACGGGACGGTGATCGGAAGCCGTGAGTTCGAGTTATTCACTTGTAGCGGACTGATTTGTGAACTGTTTTGTGTTGCTGTAAAGCTGCGTGTTTCACTACTCATTTGTGGAGTTTTGGAGGAGGAAGGGTGTGGAGAAACACCATATATGTTTAGGGTTGTGGCCTGATAGTTGTTCATACCATTTCCGGATCGTTTGGCACGACTATAGTGGCCATTGTACGTTTGAAGTGATTGGTTTGTGCGTGGACTGTTTTGGGAGGCTCAATATGATTCTTATTGATGTTGTTTTTCTGTTTGGTGACTGTTTGGACTTGTGTGAAGTCATATATATAGGGGAGGTGCTGTCCGTTTTATTGCAAAATAGGTTACAGTCGAAACATAATAGTTGCGACGCCTGAACGATAACGGTAGTATCATTTCTCTTATTGTAGACTAAGAAGTCGTGGAAGTTTCATAGCTTGAGATTGGAAAGTATTGCAAGGTATGTGAGACTATCCTTTTCTTCTTTTGCACGACTCTGACTGTACACAATGCAATGAACGAACCCCCAAAGATACTCTACTCTTAGAAGGTAGCAGTACGTATATTGTTTCCCCTCTTATGGGAGGATTGATATGTTATTATTTCACCATGGTAGTATGACTCTTATGAGTCCAGCATGCATTATCTATTTTACTCTACCGAGCCGCGCTATAGTCGGCCGGGTATGGCACCTATTGTGCAACCACTGATCAGTTGGGTATGATGATGAGGAGGCCCACAGAGGCATATGTATGAGATGATGATGAGGCCCACAGAGGCGTATATATGTATATGATGATTTTCAAAAGGATATAAATATATGTATATGCGTATGCATGTCAGGCATGACATGGTTAGTCGCCCTCAGAGGCATTCAGATGGTACAGGTTGTATGTCTCTTACCCTGATGCTTATTATTGTTCTTGCATTATGTTTCCTATCTTACATACTCAGTACATTATCCGTACTAACGTCCTTTATTGTGGACGCTGCATGTCGCGCTGCAGGTCCAGGCAGACAGATAGACGAGGCTTCCCCACCACAGTAGGCTACCCAGTTCAGCAGATATTGGCGAGATCCATCCTTCGGACTTGCCACAGTCTTGGTATGCATTTTGTTGTAGGCATTATGGGCACGTCGGGGCCCTGTTCCGACGTAGGTTGCATTATGTACGTTTTTGTAGAGGCTCATAGACAAGTGTCAATTTATGCATAGACAAGTAATGGGTTGGCTTATGTACAGTTGAATTGCCTTGTCGGCAAACGTATATATTTTATTTTATGATTTTGCATTGCAGCCTTATGGGCCATATTATGTATATAAGTATGTTCGTATCATGGCATGACGTCTCGGTTCATTATAATTATTGTTCGAGATTATATGCATATGACAAGCCTTATAGATAATAAGGAAAGTTAGATGAAGGGTACGCCGATGCCCGTTGAGTAGGGTCCGGTGCCAGTCGCGGCCCTCCGGCTTGGGTCGTGACAGATAGACAGTAGCTATTCTCTTTGGTTATCTTTGTAAGACCTGTCTCTAGAGTTTAATGAGCAGGTGGTGTGTATATTTGATACCTTGGTTAATAAAAATTTTAATCTTTAACCAAATAAAAAAGAAGGGCAATATGATAATTTAACGTTTTGGTTTTGGTTTTCCTACTTTTATAGTATAGACTAAAATCGAGTTATAGGAGTATTCTTTGCCATTTATCAGTAAAATTTTCTCCATAAAATGCATTTTGCCTTTAGAGAATTACCTCATATAAAAATGAGATAGTACTTGAATATATTATTTGCTGTAGTGGCTAAAGTTTAGTATTAGCTTTTCTTTATTCCCTTTACGAATAAGAGAAATGAAGAGAACATATTTACAAAAATAGAAGAGGAACACTACGGCATTCAGAAAACCAAAACACAATAGTTAACTGGAGAACTAATGTTTTCATCAAATAAAGCCATTAAAACAATTCAGATTCAAGGAATACCCCATTATAATACGATAAGGAATATAAAATTATGCACTAGCGTAGCTTAACACGTCAAAACACTCTGGAGCTACCTAATATGGCGAAAGAGGAAAAGGCTTCACAAGTATGTATCCTTATAAAGAGGCAGGGAATGGTTGACAACTAGGTGTGAATTTTAGAAAGCATATTTACTGGAGTTATGACCCAAAAAAATTACAGAACTAGCTAGAGAAGTTATCTAATAAACTAATCGTCAAAGGAAAAAAACATAAATTCATCAGGCAAAACTTGATTAAGAATCTTGTTTTAACGATCAAAAGAATATCTTGTTTTATTTGTATCTTGGGTCCAACAGGCAGCATGCAATTAACTTCACTTGTACTGTTAACAAATTTAAAGATTCTGGTGAAAACAATTTAAGGAGACGGAGGCCAAGTGTTAGCCCCTAATGTCGAGACATGATGGATGTCGGGCAGAACTAATGTCAAGGGCTTGTACATTGCCCCTAGTCATGGGTTTGTGCGGGCATTGGCAAGCAATATGCGGAGCTGAGAGCATGCCTAAGTTGGTGCATGAACTTGGGTAGGTCAGCTGGACAAGGTGTCTTGAGTGATGGCAAGGCAGCCTTTGGTTGTGGGCGACAATTATGGCAAATGAAGGCAGGCGATGACACTTGGCTAAGGCATGCCTGCGGATCAGTGGGACAGCAAGGCTGTGACAAGAACATTCATAAGCTAATGTGCGAGGCATGGTCGAAAAGACAAAGCAAGGCAAGCTAAAGACAAAGTGTGGGCGAAACTGTGGAACAAGTATGCAAAACATGTGACTGTGAAGTAGTGTAATGTGCATGTGCTGTGGAAGTTAAGACATGTGTAGTGCACATGTGGCAGTTGGCTTGAAATGCTAAAGATGGGCTCATTTCGTTGGAAGTGATTCGGATAGTGGCAAAGTGTTGTATGCTTGATTATAGGCTTGGCATGTGCCAAGCACACTGATGTAATTTCCCCCGTATAACTGCCCCTTGTAACTTGCCATTGGCAGCCCCTTTATTTGTTTTCTATTTCGTTGGTTTAAGGCAAGTTCGCATATGTGACCTTCCAACTGAGTTCCTTTGTATATTCTGCAAGAATAATAAAAGGTTTGGTGTTTACCCGTAATTGTGCGTGTTGCTTTCAGTTTACAAGTCTGAAATGATTCTAAGTCCTAAACTGTGAGGGAAAAAAGTAAGGGTGAGTGGCTTGAGTGTCAGGCTGTTGACATGCAATGCCGTTTGCAAAACTTTTCCCCTATAACAACTGGTATTTTGCTCATGATTTGGGACCATGGCCGGAGGAAACTCCACTTCAAACTTGCGTGATCGTGTGCAGAAGTTGGAGGTGCTGGTTGGCGTGACTGACGACCCTTTGGATTTGGATGATCTAATTATTGAGATCTATCGTCTAAAGACAGGGTTGAATCAGTTTCGTGAAATTGTTCAACAAACGTGTGAGGCCACGAATGTTCAAGTTGAAGATCTGAAACAGGAAAATAAAACTCTTAACCTGGAATTGTTGTTCTTCGAAGGGCTTTGGCTGCTTCTGGCCAAGGCAGTGAAGAACGTTCTAAGGTAAACATCCCAGAACCGAAGGCGTTTGGTGGAATGCATAGTGTTAAAGAACTGGAAAACTTTCTGTGGGATATGGAGTAATATTTTGATGCTGCCAAGATTGCAAACGAGGAGAAAGTAACCATAACAAGCATGTACCTAATCGGAGATGCACAATTATGGTGGAAAACTCGCATGGCCGACGACAAAAGTGCGGGCAGACCCAAGATTGATATGTGGGAGAAACTTTGAAAAGAAATGAAAGACCAGCTCTTACCTAGCAACGCATCTTGGCTTGCTAGGGCTCGCCTAAAACATCTGCAGCAAACCAGAACAGTTCGTGACTATATTAAGGAATTCACTTCCTTAATGTTGGACATCCAGTACATGTCGGAGGATGAAAAGCTGCATAATTTTATTTCTGGAATGCAAGCATGGGCGCAGAACAAAATTAGGATGCAGAATGTGAAGGACCTCCCAAGTGCCATTGTTGTAGCGGATTCCTTGGTAGATTACTGCACTACTCGAAGTCTTTCTGAAGTTCCTTCTTCTTCAAAATCTAAGGAAAAGGTAGAGAAGAATGGGGAATGGAAGAAAGAAGTTCGAAAAGAAATTGTAGAAAAGGGCAAGACTACTGTTGACTGCTAGAAACAAAGGCAACGCCAAAAAAAAAATGGTGATGGTTGCTAGACTTGTGGTGGACCTCATATTGCGAAAAACTACCCAAATCAGGAACGAGTTAATGCTTTGCTTGCCACAAAAAATAATCGGGAAGGAGAAGGTAAAGAAGTTGCTGCCTTGGTAAATCATTTGCAATTGTTGAATGTCATCTCGTTGCTTAATGCTACAAGCGACGAGACCAACCCTCATTCTTTACTGATGCACATCGAAATGAAAATTGGAGAGAAGGGTGTGATAGCAATGGTAGATAGTGGAGCTACTCACACTTTTGTCTCGGCAAAGATGGTGCATAAGTATGGGTTGAATGTGAGCAAGTGTCCCTCTTACATGAAGACTGTTAACGCTAATGCCTAAGCTATTGAGGGTATGGCTTAAAATGTTCCTGTCTGTTGGGAACTGGAAGGGGAAAGTAAACCTGATGGTGATTCCACAAGAGGACTTTGAGGTGATTCTTGGAATCGACTTTATGCAAAAAAATCGCGTTGTTCCAATGCCTCACTTGGACAAAGTGATGATTATGCATGAAATGGCTCCTGGTTTTCTGAAAGTTGTTCATCCTTATGGGAAAGAAGAAACTCAACGAAGGGCTTCTTTAGTTTCTGCCATGATGGTCGAAAAAGGTCTGAAAAGGGGAGATGATACTTCCCTTGCTGCTACGGTCGAGGTGAAGCCCAATGTGAAGGTTGAAGTGCCGGACTGTGTCGCTCCAATATTGAGTGACTTTGCTAATGTGATGCCACCAGAATTGCCTAAGAATTTACCACCACGGAGGGATATTGATCACAAGATAGAGTTGTTGCTGGGTTCAATGCCCCCTGCTCAACGTTATTATCGGATGGTGCCAAAAGAGTTGGCTAAATTGCGGAAACAATTGAACGAGTTGGTCGATACGGGACTGATTCATCCATCAAAAGCTCCGTTTGGTGCACCTGTTTTATTTCAAAATAAACAGGATGAAATGCTTCGAATGTGTGTTGATTATCGGGCATTGAACAAAGTGACTGCGAAGAACAAATATCTAGTTCCATTGGTGCAAGACTTGATGGACAGATTGAGCAAGGCTTGTTGGTTCACGAAGCTTGACTTAAGGTCTGGTTACTGGCAGGTACGGATAGCTGAAGGTGATGAGTCAAAAACTACATGTGTTACGAGGTATGGCTCATGTGAATTCCTTGTTATGCCGTTGGGGTTGACAAATGCCCCTGCTACCTTTTGCAACCTGATGAATGATGTGTTGTATGAATACTTGGATGACTTTGTCATTGTCTACTTAGACGACATCATCATCTATTGTCAGACTTTGGATGAACATATGTCACACTTAATTAAGGTGTTGTCTCGTTTGAGGGAGTACCAGCTGTATGTGAAAATCGAAAAGTGTGAGTTTGCTAGACAGGAGATCAAATTTCTTGGGCACTTAGTGAGCCAGAATCAAGTGTGGATGGACCCGAAAAAGGTGCAGGTCATTGTGGAGTGGCAGGCATCTAATTCTGTGAAAGAGTTTTGATCTTTTCTTGGGTTAGAAAATTATTATCAGAAATTCATCGCTGGCTATTCAAAGAAAGCTGCTCCTTTGACTGATTTGTTGAAGAAGAATGCTAGGTAGGCGTGGACTAAAAAATGCAGTGGTGCATTTGACATGTTAAAAGAAGTTATTGCCTCAGAACCTATATTACGGCTTCCAGATTTTGAACTGCCCTTTGAAGTTCATATTGATGCTTCCGACAAGGCTGTTAGAGGTTTGTTGGTACAAGAAGGCCACTCAGTGGCGTTTGAAAGCAGAAAATTAAATGAAGAGGAGCAAAGATATTCGGCTCATGAAAAAGAAATGGTTGTTGTAATCCATTGCTTGCAGATTTGGCAGGTGTATTTGCTGGGAACTAAATTCATCGTAAGGACGGATAATGTAGCTAATACATTTTTCAAGGCACAGAAAAAGCTAAGTCCGAAGCAGGCACGTTGGCAAGAATTCTTGGCAGAATATGATTTTATTTGAGAGCACAATCCAGGAAAACACGACCAAGTTACCGACGCATTGAGTCGAAAAGAGGTATTTGCTGCTGTTTATTCCATTACTCGACTTGAATCTAATTTTCTTGATAAAATCAAGTTGTGTGTTGCTAATGATCTTACATCAAGACAATGAATCATGTGAGGTAAGGGACGATAAGGTGGTACTGGATCGAGGACGATCTCCTCTATTTCAAAGGGGGGAGAATCGTAATGCCACTTGGTGATGGCTTGCATCCTGAACTGTTGACAGAGACGCATGATACTCTATGGGCTGGGAATTGTAAAGATGATGGCCATGCTGTCCTGATACTACTTTTGGCCCAAGATGGGCATGATGTGGAAGCTTATGTTAAGAGTTGCCTTGTGTGTCAGCTTGATAAAACTGCGTGGAAGGAGGCAGGTTGCTACAACCTCTGCCTATTCCAGAAGAACCATGGCAATCTTTGTCAATGGAATTTATCAGCGGGTTCCCTAAGGTCAACAGGTTGCCGTCAATCATGGTTGTGGTTGACAAGTTTTCTAAATATGTTGTTTTATTGCTGCCCCTATAGAATGTCCTTCAAAGGTTGCTGCTGAATTGTTCTTCAAGAATGTGGTTAAATATTTCGGAATGCCAAAGGATGTTATTAGTGACAGGGATGCTGGATTACAGGCCGGTTCTGTACTTATTTGTTCAACTTGAAGGGTACGAACTTGAAGTTTTCAACGGCGAATCATCCTCAAACTGATGGCCAAACCGAGAGAATTAACCACTTGTTGGCGGAATATTTGAGGCACTTTGAGACTGCTAGTCAATGCAACTAAACAGATTTGCTAGATTGTGTACAATTCTCCTATAATTTGCACAAATCTTCAGCAACGGAGATGAGTCCTTTTGAGATTGTTTTAGGGAAGCAGCCTGCACAACCAACGGTGGTTGCATAACAAAAGACTAGGGGTAAATGTCCAGCTGCCTACCGCTACGGTTGGGATAGACAAGCTATGATCAAGGAAGCAACAGATAGCTTGACAAAGGCCCAGAAACGAATGAAGAAATATGCTGACTGGAACAGGCGCCCCTTGGAGTTCAAAGTAGGTGATAAGGTGTTGTTAAAGCTTACTCCCTAGATTTGGAAAAAGATTGACAATCGAGTTAGATATAGAGCCTTGGTTTCAAGGTATGATGGTCCTTTTGAAGTTGCTGAAAAAGTTGGTGAAGTTGCTTACTGATTAAGCTGCCTGAAAGAATGAAGATACATCTGACTTTCCATGTGAGTTTTCTAAAGCCTTATGTTGAAGATCCTGAAGATCCGGACAGACACAAAACAAAGAGAGCTCCTCCTGAGGTGCGCACTCAGCTTGAGGAAGAAATTGAGAAGATTATTGACCACCGGTTCTTGGGATGCATAAGAAGAATAGGCGGAAAGAATTTCTTATTCAATGGAAAGGAAAGCTCGAGGCAGATGCGACTTGGGAAAAGGGTGCTTCATTATGGCAATATGAACAACAAATAGAGGACTACTTGAAGTCACCCTCGACGAGGACGTCGAGTTCAATTAGTGGAGGTGGTTTGTTAGCCCCTAATATTGAGACGTGACGGATGTCAAGCACAACCAATGTCAAAGAGCTTGTACATTGCCCCTTGGCATGGGTTCGTGCGGGCATTGGCAAGCAATGTGCGGAGCTGGGAGCGTGCCTAAGTTAGTACATGAACTTGGGCAGGTCAGCTGGACAAGGTGTCTCAAGTGTGGCAAGACAGCTTGGTTGTGGGCCACGGCTATGGCAAATGAAGGCAGGCGCATGGCATTTGGCTAAGGCATGCGTGTGGATCAGTGGGACAGCAAGGCTGTGACAAGAACATTGTCATAAGCTAATGTGCGAGGGATGGTCCAAAAAACAAGGCAAGGCAAGCTAATGACTAAGTGTGGGCGAAGCTGCGGAACAAGTGTGCAACACATGTGACTGTGAAGAAGTGTGCTGTGCATGTGCTGTGGAAGTTAAGCCATGTGCAGTACACATGTGGCGGTTGGCTTGAAATGCTGAAGATAGGCTTCTTTCATGGGAAGTGATTCAGATTGTGGCTAAGTGTTGTATGCTTGTTTATAAGCTTGGCATGTACCAAGCACACTAATGTAACTGCCCCTTATAACCAAGCACACTAATGTAAATGCCCCTTATAACCTGCCATTGGCCGCCCCTTTGTGTTTTGTATTTCGTTGGTTTAATGCAAGTTAGCATATATGAGCATTCCAACTGAGTTCCTTTGTATATTTTGCAAGAATAATAAAAGGTTGAGTATTTACCCGTAATTGTGCGTTGCTTTCATTTTACAAGTCTAAAATAATTCTAAGTCCTAAACTGTGAGGGAAAAAGTACGGCTGAGTGGCTTGAGTGTCAGGCTGCTGCCGTGCAGTGCCGTTTTCGAAAAATTAGCCCCTGTAACACCAAGCAACTTAGCTCCTTTCCCAGGAGATTCATGAACTCCTAGACGATTTCTGTGAACTTTGTGGCACCAAAACCTTCGCAATTTGCCAGTAGTAACCCAAAACAGTTCTATCTCTACGAGCCAATGTACCTATAATATTCAACTGTCGACTCATGAAAGCTTCCCGATTGAGCAGTTCAAACATTTTATCAGTCATGGGAAACAAAAAGTAAGCGGTAGATATGCAGCAACCAAACAGAAACATGTTGGTAACAATCAACAGGCTCGCTTGTTGAACCATTTACATTGGCATAAACAATTTGCTAGTACTGCAGAGGCTGGACTCTGTCAAAACTTGAATTTACATAAACCCAGCTTTACATATTAAGTTCCCGCATCATAATTTTTATCTCTGTTTATATCTTACAGTATGTACACAAATATGAACTGCACAGATCAGAACTCCGAAATGTGAAAATAGCAGCTGCTATCAAACAAAAACAACTGGTTTCTCGTGATATTATATGGGCCCTCCACTCGTCGTTCGTCCCTATCCCCTAGGGTTCATTAATTTCAATATGGTCTCCTCAGACGATAGTACTCTCAAACATAGAGAAATGGCGAACAGCATGCAAAGACCATACTATGCAGTAGCTGAGGTGAGCAGCACCTTCAAGTTGGTTGTAATTGATGACTTGATTTGCACTGCTTCTCCATGTCCATATCATAAGATGAAAGCAGCTGCCTCTGCATCAAGAATAAACTATCAATTTCAGGTAAAGAAAGCAAATAATTACTCTGCATGATAAGAGGACACGCTAAAAGAACCAGCAGATGCCATACCCAACCAAAAGCTCAAGGTAAGAAACCATTTAAAAGCTATCAGAGATCAGAATGCAAAGAGTAATGTACTTACATGATGCTCAAAATCAGGGCTTGTAAGATTGATGGAGAGGTTTCTCATCAGCAACAACACCTGGATAAGGGCCAAGAAAAAGAATGATTAAAATTGTAAATCAATTGCAGTGGCACCACCTCCTACTTAGAAGCATATGATTAATCTCTTTTTTATGGTAAACATGATTTAAGATAACTGAGTGTGTGTGTGTGTGTGTGTGTGTGTGTGTGTATATATATAATATCAATCCCTGTGTATGATGAATCAAAGCCCAAACACCCAGGTGGGGTGGAAAGGATCAGGGTATTGTGGATTTGGTTTTCAGGTGCATTCTATATCTTGAAAACATTCTTTATTCACATATACAGAGATGCAAAGCAAGCCCAAACACCAAATTCAAGCCTTCCAAAACTTCTAATTATTCCCTCATATTGGGATGCTAGATCGAATGCCCTCATACATGTCAGCAACATGCCAAAACAAGTATTCACTAAGCAAATGAAGATTGAATCTAATACTCTATGAAAATCTTATATCCAGTGCTCTGATCTTTTGCAGGCAAGGAGTTGGTCGATACAAGGGAGTAATGTACGCTCCTTTCCTTTCCTTCTAGTATCTAAAGATGAGAACTATTCATCGCAACAAGAAGAAATTTGAAATCCCTCCGTCCCTCTTCCCTTCCTAAGTAATTGCCAGGCAGTACACATTAATTTGATGAGAAAGGCTTTGTTGAATAGAGCATAAGAGCAAATCCTCCTTGTATGCGCATAGAAATGGCAATAATTAGGCCTTCGATAAATATAATAATGAAAGTTCAGAGGAACCTATGCGGAAGCTTTATCTTCAAAAGTACACAAAGTTCAAGGTATCATGCAAATAAAGGAAAACTTAAATCACAAGAAAGAGCAGTTAAGCCACAGAACTAAAGAAACAGCACAGATTAGAGAGTATACCGTCTCAACATCAATGCGATCCATTTTTTTCAATTTCTGCAAGTGTCCGGTAACAGCAGGGTCGAATACACTGCCGATGAAGTTGTATACTTGAACAAAGTCAGGCAAAACTGCAGCAACAAAAAAACAATTGATAGCAACATCAGCACTCAAATATCAAACTAAAGCGTAATGTCTATTTGAAAACCTAAAAAACTGATTAGAACAGAATCTTTCGTTCTACTTACTAAAGAGAACTGTAGTTCTAGAGAACAGAGTGTGAAACTAACAGGAAATAGAGCTAAGGATAAAATGGCATAAAATAAATCAGATTTAGATCTAGCCAGAATCAAAGCAGCCAGGTGCACCAGGAAGCCATCAAATGCAGCAAGGACCATAGCAGCAATCAAATATGTTTTTAAAATGTACGGAGAAATGCAAAGAAAAGGAATGATCGCATATCATACTTCGCATCTGAAGAAATATCACACTGAAATATTTGGAGGAAACTTTCTGGACCAGTACTGCAAACCACGGTTCATTAAAAAACTACACATTTTCATCAGAACAATAAGTAGATATTGTTCGATTCTCTAATATTTCTCTGGATCACAATTCAGTGACACAGATCCAGCAGCTCACAATCAGAAACACGCAAAAGAGCAGATAACAAGCAGTCTTTCATCTTGCTCATTCAAAATCAGATTGCTAATTTTGTACGAGGACTCAACAACTGCAGACTTTTATCAATTAATAAGAAAGATGTTAAGGCGAGTGATTTTCACAGACAAAAGGAGTGAAGTTCACACGGAAGAAGAAATTCATGCGGGAACACATTGAAAGGCCGAAATAAAATAGGGTAAGAGAAGATTTCAGGTACTTTCAAATTGAAGCCAGTCCACTAGGTTTTTCAAAAAAAAAAAAAGGGAAAAGTTTCAAATTTGCCCATGTACTATTTGAAATTGAGCAACTTTACCGTCCATTAAACATTTGGTCTAATATTATCCCCGCCTTTAGGGAAAAGTCTCATTTTTCCCCTTGACCCCTAACAGACCCAAACTTAGGGTATATTAAACCATAGTTAAAAGTTAAGTTTAGACCTTTTCTCCCAAAGAATTTGGACACGTTAGTCCACCCATTTCACGCTGGAGCTCTGTCAATGGCAAAAGTAAATACAAGATAATTTGCAAATGGCAACAGTATGAATTAGCCAAAAGCATCACGAAGGGCAAAATCCAGCAATTTCCGATAGTACATGGGCAAATGTGCACCTTTTCCCGAAAAAAATCACTCTTGGAGCCAAGGAATAGAGGCTGGAATGATGATAACCTAACTAGAGATCTAACAGAGAATTGCTTGGTTGACAAATCAAAATGACAGCGCAATCCTGATACACTGATCGAAGCTGAGATCTTGAAGAAGAGCTTTTTAAGAAAGGAGATGAAAATACTCCAAATCCCGGCTACAAATGTAATCAGGATTGTGGTAACTGCAACTACGCAAGGTGGCCAGTTTTAAGATATGCTGCACAGCTTTCGCACCCTTATGCAGGTATTAGACCACTGGGGCAGTGCGTACCAAAAGTATTTGGCCAACACAACAAGACTGCCCAATCACATACTATATCCTTACAAAGAGTTTCATCAATAAAATCTTGGATTTTTAACAGAAGTAAACTCTGAGATTTCCAAGCTGGGAAAAGACAATGTAAGTAATTAAACAAGATATGAGAAACACAAGGCATGTTCAATTTCCAGGATAATTGTCTTATGAAAAGATCCGGCCTTTAAGTTGATTAACTTCATTTTCTTACAATTGTGATTGTATTCGTCTTGTCAAAGATATTTTTGCCAATCTATCCTTTAGGACTTTTATCGTGCCGTTTTATTCTCAATTTTGCCATGTTATGGCCAAGTTAAGAATTTTGGGCTGCACGTCAAGAGTCTTGACGACAAGTTTTGGATAGCAAATGCTGAGAGGAATATTGTCAAAAGTTCTGCGAACAGCTTGTCCCCCCTAAAAGGCATATGTATCATAATGTTCAATTAACTTTGAAAAAGAATGTCTCAGAAATACAATGTTCCTTTTCACCTCTTCATGTCCTTCTCAACCTCTTCCCTCCTCTTAGTTCTCTCAATTTGGCTCATGAATTCTCCTTTCTTTTTTTTTTTTTTTTGTTGGTAAAATTCATGAATTCTCCTTTCTGAACTTTCTCATTATCTGTCCAGCCTAGAAACAGGACTTCTGTAACTTATCAGTTCATAGCAGGCTCGCTCCGACTTTCAATTCCATCGGTCTAACCTTTAGAAAATAACAAACTTTTCTAAGTTGTTCTCTATTGTTTTAGAAGAATCTTTATTGCAGAAGGTTAAAGAATCTATATATCAATTAGTTTTATTTTGGGTTTTTATTGGGGAAAACCTTTTTATATTGAAAGCTTTTCTTTCTATGTTTTCCAAAACTGGGCAAGTAGAAAAATTGTAGATCACTCTCAAAGTCAGGATATGGTGCAGCTTAAGGTTATTATTGGTGCTCTGGGCACATGGAGTTTGTTTGCAATCACAAATATATACTCTCTAAGCAGTTGCCAACATCTACTGAAGCAATCCATGCAAGGTACAGACATTCAACAAAAATGAGGTTTTCCCACATTGAACCTGCCACATCTCCTTTACTTGCTAATATTAAGATTTGCAACATTTAATAAAGTGCAGGAAACGTTGCTCGACTAGACTTTTTGAATTCATTTACCTCCATAAAGGACCAAGCAACATCTAGGAGTACAGATTGCAACAATAAACTATCCCTCAATCTCCCATCTTTTCAGTTAGGATTTTGGAAGCCAAGGGATGTTAGAGATGAGTGAGTAGAAACCTCGGTAACACAGACTTTCCGTCCTTACGGGCCAATTCGACTGTCTGTAAGTAATTTGTAGGCGACATACAGCTTTTGTCTAGCTTTATCGTATTTCATATCAGACACGTCAAATATGAGAACAAAGACCCAATATAGATTAGCTAGAATCTAATTTGTGGATAGCATAACTTGACTAGATAAAAGTTTATGAAACAATTGTGCTCTAGTTATTATCAATACTTGGAGCAAATTAAATTGCATGACTCAACTTCATTCTAGTTATTATCAATATCTCAACTGAATTAACAGCTTCAAGTAGGTCAACACCTCTTTAGACACCAAAGAAGACAAAATATGGAATATCGCACACACCAAAGAAGACAAAATATCGAATACTACAGTTCTTTCAGCTATAGACCACCAATAAGCAGATGCACTGCCCAGGCTTTTAGCTTTTTTCATGTGATCAGTACAGCACCCAGGCTTTAAATTAAGTAGATATCAATTTAAAAAGCATGGAATAGAGTGCATATTTAGCTAGCAATTTCATTATAGATTATAAGTAAATAACTATAAGCACATTAAAAATAATTAAGAGTTTGGAACCAAAGTACTTGAAAATACAAATGTTCTTCTTTGACTCATAAAACAAAGGAGGAAAAAAAAGTTCTTGAATATATGTTGTGAGAGCCTCAGAGCAAATCCACCTTTCTTCTTCATCTGTGTTATGGAGATTGGTCATCACAAACATAGTTCACATTCCTTATATCTCTTACGTTTGGTATAAACAAGTACTACAGAACACAGTACAAGACAATAAGAAAAAAATATCGATATGGTGTGGACACTTAAAAGAGTGCTATGACTTTATATGTATTCATATGTATAACTTTTTTGATGGATCTAGAGGATCTGATAGTGACAAATATTTGTTAACTTATAGATAGTACGATATGATAATCACTTGCAATGTGATTAAGTATACTTAACCAACACACAATAGGCATTACTAACTCATATGAAATGGATTCAGTTTATCTAGAAGCTTTTCTTCCCATGAAGAGACACCACATTATTTTCTTTTGAGAATTGAGATGATATAAGAGTAACTTGTTGAAGAGACTCCACATTCATTAAAAAGAAAGAGAAAAAGGAAACTCCATATTGATCAAAATGAAAATATCAAAGAACACAACGAAATTTAGAACCATTAAAAATGACACAGAACACTTCAAGAGAATGGTAGAGAGAATTACAATGGTATGTTATTGTAGGATAATATTTTACAGCCCAGAATTTTGTCTAATTTCAAGTCTAAAAGTCAACATGATAGGTTGATAGTTTTGTCTTTCTGGGCTGATAAATTTCTATCTTTTGAAATCCTTGCATCTACTTGATGCCTTAGTTAATGATATCCGACTTATTTCATCCCCAAAAAAAAAAAAAAAAAAAAAGTCAACATGATAAGTATCTGAAGAATATCGACTTGCCTCTCAATGAAGGTCCCTGAGTCCGCTCCATCACATCACCTGTTGATTTTGATCCTGGAGTGCTTTCATTACTACTGCAACAATGAGTATTGGCCACAGGTTGACCTGTTTCTCTCACGTTATCTATAACATAACAGACAATTACTTTAGTGCAACGTCTAAGATGTGATGGACGTGAGACAACAGCAATTAAACAAAAGTGAGCCCATCAATGACTAGACCTTTCTTCATTTGGGACAAACTGACTGGTGGCACAGAGTTGTCAGTCCGTGATGGCATAGATGCAACAGTAACTGGATTGCTATGTATCAAAGAAGTATCAGGTCTTTTTACAAATCCAGGATCCGGTAATGGAAGTGAAGCTTGAAATGATGCAGTCACCGGTGAGAGAGCTGAAGCTGCCGACATATTCAGAAAGTGAATATAATTATTTCCAGGTACAGGTGGTCGTAACAAAATTAAACCACATATAAATGATTCCTACCACTTTTTGAGGCTTTCTGAGGGTAGGGATGAGCAGCTTTTCTTTTTGGCCGAGGAGGAGGTAGATGTTCATTGGTTCCGCTCTTCTGGACCTTCAGAAAATATTTTTGAGCATGGCTACGTATCTGCAAAAAGTGATCAAACTTTTTAAGACACGCTCTGGACCCGTCTCCAAAGATTCATGTATAACACAAAACCAAAAGTATTACTTTTGATTCGGTTCCCCTCACTTGGTCTCGGTTTTTAAATTTTAGATACCCAAACCTCACACCCACCTAAATATGGTTTCATTTTTACAATTCGATTCTTTTGGTTTTGGCTCTGATTTTGGCTTGTGTTTCGGCATCATATTTGGGTTGAGGATTCTATTTGATTAATAAACAATATGATCATATTATAAGTTTCAAAGGCTATTGGGTAATAGGGCAATAGAAGGTAGGGTAAACAAAACAGGTAACTAAGTGAGAAAGATAAAAATCAACAGCGCCTTGTCCCAGCCCAAAGAAAGAAAATGAAAAGAATCAAAACAAAAAACAAATCACAAAAAACCATATACTAAAACTTCTACTGGGTGGAGAACCACTCGTGCCACAGACATGACAGAAAATCAACTAGTATATATGGGTGAACGTTAAATCCCATTGGATTTTCAAGCTGAGGAATAGTTTGATGGGTTCCCTTTTCTAATTGCTAAAATAGTTGATGGGTTGTGGAGTAGTAGCCTTTGCTGGTGGCGGTTTGCTGGTGGCAGTTTGAAGAGCTAAAAAAGGAGAAATCTGCTCATAATGATATCCAATCTGCCCTTTTGCAGAAATGCATCTGGGTATTTGCTGCAGTACTATATTGGTGCTGTTTCTTAACAAAACGTCCTTATAAAAAAAGACGATGCATCTGCCCTCCCTGCTCCTTTGGAACATATGAAAGAATTGAAGACATGGGGGAAAGCTGGAAGAAAAAACTATAAGAGAGAAAAGAATAGCTGACCAAAGATGTAAAAGGCCAAAACTCTTCTATAAGCACATAACTTCTACTCTTCAGTTCAGTTAGTCCTTTTTTCTTTTTCAAAAGCAGAAAATTGAATAACAATACGAACCAAATAAACCGAAAATTTTGGTTTGGTCGGTTTTCCAGTTAAAACCAAATAGTGCACCTCCTAAAGCTTATGTTAGCAAAAAGAAATTTAGTGCACTTTGTTTCATTCAAGTAAACAACTAGATCTAATCAAAAGCCACTAAGGCTTCAGAAAGTCACTTTTAGCCTCTACTAGCCCATATTCCTTATAACAAGTGACTCTATCAGCAGTATCAAAAGGCAGAACACATTATAACTTCATACCAGACAAGCACTCCTGCCACAACTGTAAAAGATATGCACGGTGATCCTAAGAAAGTTAAAAGTACTTGCAACAATCAGGATAAATCTTTAGTCACTTGATCATCCATTTTATCCACACAAGAAAACTAGTAATTTAGGAAAATGATAGTTAATCGTGTGAGCTCGTGTTGGGCTTTTTCCACTAGGCTATCCCTCACTTGTTGATTATTTGCCATGTTATATTGGCAAAATTAACAGTTAAACAGGATATAGTTAACTCGGTGGTTCCTTATAATGGTTAACTCGATGGCAGTAACCAGTCAGTATAATAAGATGTGCATGTGCTAGGCTAAAATGATATTACCTGAATAACAGTTTTTGATCCAACAAACGCTTCAATCTTTTTCCAGTCCCGGTCAAATCTGTATCTTAACAAAACAGGTAATCAGTAAAAAGACAAACTCTTAACTCAAATGAGACACCTAATTCTTTTTATTCTAGAATTTAGAAAATATTGGCCATAAGCAAAGTAGTCACATTCAGTAAAATGAAGCTATTTCGTTGGCAAAAAAGACTAACCACTTCCAATAAAATGTTGAAAATACATTGACGAGAATGGAACCGCATTCAAATAACAATCCTTACACCAACTCAAATTAAAAACTCAAACTTTCAACCCTAAACCCTAATTAAGAAAATAATAATAAAATAGAATTTAGCGACAGAAAATGTATAAAATTACGAACTCACAGTTGAAGAGCTTCAAGGAACTTATCGTGCTCGGGTTCGGTCCAGCTTTCGCGGGACTTGGTAATGGTGTAGGGTTTTCGAATTTTCTTTGACGGGTCATCGGAAGGCGATAACGGGTTGGAGGCCGACGCAGTTGCAGCGGCGGAAGCTGTGGCGGTTGGGTTGGAGAAGGAGCAAAGATTAGGAAGGGCCATGACCATGGGATTCAAGCGGGCGGGTTGGGGTTCATGTGATGTTTAAGGTTAGCTCCTATAGACCTATAGGCTTTGTTTGGTTGCTGGTTCGGGCTTTATTGGTGTAAAGCTGATCCGGTTTATTATGCCGAGCATTTTTTTTTTTTTTTGCGACAGCCAAACATAAATGTTGTCATTCCTTTCTATTTGCTTCTTCTTTTTTTAACTTTTCTTTTTTGTCCTTCGACAAACAAAATATGCCGCTGAAAAACATTGCGAATTATAAAACTATAAAAAATAATTTATGTTTGAGATAGAATTACTGAATAATAAATAGCTGTCTTTGGTTAAAAACGTTAATAAAGTCTTTTCTTTAAAAGGCTAAAATATCCTTAAAATTATATATATAAGTCAAATTTAAAAATATCAGTATATGAAAATGACAAGATTTTGAAATAGAATAGAAAAGAAATTAGGAGTTTTGTTTCGCAAAATATATTTCATGTATTACAAAAAGTTAGATATTAAATAGCAAAAATACTTATAAGCTGAAAAGTCATAAATTTGAGGTGATTTAACATATGATTTTAACTTATAAGCATTTCAAGGGGACGATTGGTTTAGAGATAAGTTATCAGGGATTATAATGTAAAGATTAGTATTGCAAAAATTGTAATATAAGGATTAGTAATAAATAAATTCAATACAAGAAATAGTTTTGCATAAACTGTAATAAAAGGGTTAAATATGTTTTTATTTATTTTTTAAATTGTTTAATACATTTTGGTCATTTTATTATTTTTATCCATGTATTACTAATTTTTATATTCTTATTCCACATTCTATCCTCCATAAAATAATACGCAAAATCCTTCATAACTTATGAAGGTATGTTATTTTGAGAATTAGAAAAATGAAAAACAAATAATATTGTGGGCAATGCTGTCACGGCCCAATTTAGGATCATGACCGGCGCTTAGGAGCAAGTTTCTCAAGTAAGCCTCTTTGGTATTTTACAGAAAATCGAACAGAGTTTCTTTTTTTTTAGGACTATCCAAAAGTTTTTCTGTCTCATAAACAAATAACAACCAACCAATATTAACATAAAATCAGTCACAATCTTCATCAACTAACCAAAAATAAGTTTTCACCAATATTACAAACATAATAATACTAAACCCATCTCAAAAGTACGGAAAGAAAGTGCAATACTAGCAACTAGTCCAATATAACGGATTAATACTTATGACACTAATAAACATGACTATGGAGCGACTCTAAGAGTTCAAAAGAAAAGATGATAATAATAAATAAACTATTCGCCAGGCGAACAAGTGCGGGGCTCACTAGGAACTATCAACTCATGTACTCTAATTAAAGAAATCCTCACTCGTGTCAACTGCTGTTTCTGTAAAAAAAAATTGCAGAGAGTGAGTCGCTAGCCCAGTAAGTAAAAAGACTTAACCAAAATGTTTTATTAGGGACAAGTCAGAAAACATGCATGTATAATAATATTTAGAAACTATCATAAAAATAGCCCTCTCAAAAATGGTAAGTATAATCAGTCTATTCATGCGCTTCCTATAACAGAAATCAATTTAACAAATCGGTAATAACTCGGTAAATAATGTCTCATAGCAAATCTTTATGTTTGGGAGGTTTCCAAGAAAGGATCATATAATCTGTATCACTGTGTGGACCCCTTCAACGACCCGGCCGGTCGTTTTGAGTATTATAGCCCTGTTCCCCATTTATTGCTTATTCAATATTCATTTGTAGTTATGTGACTTGCCGGGATGGTTGGTTTGGTTCCGGGGATGTTTCAAAATGAGTTGGGATACTTAGTCCCACGGTTGGAAGCTTAAGATGAAAGAGTTGACCAGATGTTGACTTATGAGTAAATGACTCCGAATGGAGTTTTTATTATTCTGATAGCTTCATATGGTGATTTGGGACTTAGGAGTATGTCCAGATATTGATTTGGAGATCTGTAGGTCGTTTTGGCTTGAATTGGCAAAAATTAGAATGTTGAAGGTTTGGAAAGTTGAGAAGTTTGACCAAGAATTGACTTTATTGATACCGAGCTCAGATTTTAGTTTCGAAATTTGGAATAGATCTGTTGTGTCATTTGGGACTTGTGTGCAAAATTTGAGGTCAATTGAAGTTAGTTTGGTGTGTTTCGGCATTGGTTTTAGAAATTGGAAGTTTAATAGTTCATTAGGCTTTAATTGGGTGCGATTCGTATTTTCGATATTGTTTGATGTGATCTGAGGCTTCGACTAAGTTTGTGTCGTGTTTTACGACCTATTGGTATGTTTGGATTGGGTCTCCGGGGCCTTGGGTGTGATTCAAATCATGTTCGGCTCATTTTGGACTTGTTGGACTATTGTAATTTCTGTATCTGCTTTCCTTATACGTTTCGCGAGGAAGGGTTCGCAATCGCGAAAAGTATTTGGGTGACGGCAAAAATTATTCTATGCGTTCGCGAGACGCGTTCGTGAAGGTTCTGAGAGTTGTGCGTCGCGAATGCATGTAGGAAGTCAGCATTCGCGAAGAAGGGAGGTCAGGCCCAGGGCAGCAGGTGACTTGTTCAACGCAATCGCGTGGTCATGACCGCGATTACGAGGCTATGTGATCTTAGTCATTGCGTTCGCGACTGGGGTGTCGCATTCGTGTAAGAGGATTTGGCGAGCTTGGTATATTTGTGCTTCGTGAAAGCGAGGCAATTTCCGCGTTCGTGAATAAGGGAAACTAGGCAGACTATTTAAAATTTCAAAATAAGGGTTAGAGTATTTATTTTATAGTTTGGCTTGTGGAGCTCGGCTAGGGGTGATTTTTCTGAAGGATTTCACTACAAATCAAGAAGTAAGTTATTTTTGATCACTTTTGTCCAATAATATTGAATACCCATTGATTTCTATACCTTGATTATGTGTTTTTAAGGGAAATTTGGGAAATTTTGGACTAGGAATTATAGAGTAAGATTTGGAGATTTGAGGGTCGATTTGTGGTCGAAATTAGATGATTTTGGTATGGTTGGACTCATTATTGAATGGGCGTTTGGGTTTTTTGAATTTTGTCGAGTTCTGAGGCGTGGGGCAGGGGTTGACCTTTTAAATTTGGTTAAAGAACTTAGCTTTATCGTTTGAAATCGATTCTTATAGCTTGTATTGATTATATTAAGTTGTTTGTGACTAGATTCAAGTCGTTCGGAGGCCAATTCGCAAGGCAAGGGTTTGTTAGAGCATTAAGTTGCGTATTTTGAGGTAAGTAACACTTCTAAACTTGATACTGAGGGTATGAATCCCTGGAATACGTTAAATGGTTGGTGTTGGGGTGCACATACTAAGTGATAGGCGTGTGGGCGTGCACCGTGGTAATTATGACTCGGTTGATTCTGTGGTACTATATAGTTATCTAGTCTTGTTTCTATCCATATAATTCCTACGTGTTAGAGTAATTGAGATGTGATCCATGTTAGAGATCATGTTTAAGCTATGTGTTTATTCTATTGGGACCCACTGAGGTTATTTTTGTTGTTTAGTTATTTGCTTAAGTTGCAATTGTGTACACAGTCATATTTATTCATTTGCATATTATATCTCAGTCTTTGTTATCATTTACTGTTATATCATGTTATCATTGCTCGGGCTGAATGGTAAGAGATTTGTGAGCCCGTTAGATTAGAGAGATTGATGACTAAGTTGGGGCCTGAGAGCCGGATTGTGAGTGATATTTATGGGATCGGACTGCACGGCGCAACATGCCTTATTGGCTTATTTATGGGATCGGGCTACATGCTGCAACAGGCCTTATCATCTTACCTATTATTATGGGATCGGGTTGCACGTCGCAGTAGGTCATATTTGCTTTATATTAGCGCTTAGGCAAGATTCGCCCCTCCGGAGTCTGATATACCAGCAGTCAGCACAGGTACTATACAGTGCTGAGTGATTGTTTGCGACGAGTGGGAGTTTGAGACAGACAGATTGAGCACTCTGAGAGTATGAGTACCTTGGAGTATCACTGTGATGCATTACATTTGACCTGCATATTTGACTTGTAGGCATAGAGATGTAACATTCCTTATGCTAGTTGTACTTGGCATATTTTATTAGTGTTGGGCTTAAATTGTTGAACTTGAAAGCATGCCTAAATTTATGTACTGTGTACGAGCTGAATATGGAAGTTCTCAGAGTTATTACTGTCATTATCTTGTTATATCTGTGTTGACATTATTGATTCGGACTATATCTTTCCGAGCTCATCACTACTTTCAGCCCAAGGTTAGTCCTGTTAATTATTGAGTACATTGGGTCGGTTGTACTCATACTACACTTTGTACTTCGTGTGCAGATCCAGGTCATCTAGACCAGGTGATTGCTAGATCTGGTGTTAGTGTTACATTTTGTGTTTTCATACGTTAAAGTTTCGTCATAAGTTGATCAACATAAGCTCGGGAATGAGATTAATTTTGAGGATATAGGTATTTATGTTATTTATAACTGGTAATAAGTAAGTGCCGTGAAGGTTAAAGGGTAAACGAATCAAAGAAAATAGTTTCATTAAAGTTTGACAATTTGGGATAAAATACGGTCCAAGTTATAATACTCCGTATTTATGGACTAGTGCCATACAATATACCACATGACCATGATAGTAAGGTGTATAAAGTATGTTAAAAGTGATTAGTATTTTAAGTAAAGAATTATGTGGGTAATCAGTTAATTATTGGTTTAGTGGGAGATTAACAAGCTAATTAAGAATTTGTGGATAAGCTTAATGGAGATACCTCCCAACATGGCAACAATTGGGATTCTTAAGCAAGTCTAATAGTGACTAGGTAATTTATGTAGCTAGGTGGCATATTTAGGGGGATTCTTTGGCAAAGTAATCACATAAAGTGGGCCCCACACCCACTATGCTAAAGACACCTCCCTACATCTGTATATATATACTTGCTAGTAACATATGGAATGTCTCGAAAAGAATTCATATGAACCCATATAATGCTATAGCAGCGTGAGTTACAATTCTCAGGGAGCACCGTACAACCTTTCTCAAGAACATCATACGACTTTTTTCCCTACTTCGATCCACCATTACGTGTTTTGTCGTGATTGACGTGTGCTAGAGGGATTGGCAGGAGTATCGGCTCAGGTATGTTAAGGTTATCCCTTTTTTCTTTTGGCATGATCCATACGATACAAACGAAATGAGCAAACACACAACTTTCATAAATGCCTCTATTTATAGAAGCACTAGGGATGCCTATGTTCTTGATTCTCCATGTGTCTTATTATTATAGCTTCTGTTCATGGGTCTTAGAAAAATACGAAGTTGATAAAGTTTATCCGAAGGCATATTGATCATATGACATTCCGAGAAATCTTATTAACTTACTTCTTATGCATTGCATTCATTTATACATGTACATTGACCCATGACCAGATGGCGTTATATACGTAGATATTATATTATATGCCAGGCATGCAACCTATATCTATTCCACCCTACAGAGCGGCACCGACAGAATTGAAGGAGCTAAAAGAGCAATTGAAGGATTTGTTAGAGAATGGTTTCATCCGGCCAAGTGTGTCGCCTTGGGACGCACAGGTCCTCTTTGTACGGAAGAAAGATGGGTCACTGAGAATGAATATTGACTATCGACAGCTAAACAAGGTCACAATAAAAAATAAGTACCCATTACCAAGGATAAATGACTTGTTCGATCAGTTGTAGGGTGCCAAGTGCTTCTCCAAAATTGATTTAAGATCCGGGTATCACCAATTGAAGATCAGGGAGCGGGATGTTCCGAAAACAGCTTTTAGGACCCGATATGGGCACTTTGAATTTCTAGTAATATCCTTTGGGCTAACAAATACCCCGGCAGCTTTCATGGATCTCATGAATTGAGTTTTCAAGCCTTTTCTTGAGTCCTTTGTGATAGTGTTCATTCACGATATTCTTGTATATTTACGAAGTCGAGAGGACCATGCCGATAATCTCAGGACAGTTCTGCAGACGCCATATAAGCACAAGTTGTATTTGAAGTTTTCGAAGTGTGAATTTTGGCTTGAATCTGTCTCATTCTTGGGTCATGTCATCTCCAGGGAAGGCTAATGTTGTGGCGGATGCTCTTAGCTGGAAATCTATAGGTTATTTGGCTCACCTGTAGGCATGTCAAAGGCCGTTGGTCAAGGAGGTTCATCGGTTGCCTAGTTTGGGGGTGGTTGTGCAAAATAGTGCTGAATCATCGCTTGTTATGGAAGTCAAGGGGAAGCAATACGATGATCCATTGTTGGTACAGTTGAAGGAGGGGATTCACAAACATAAGACAATGGCTTTTTCTCTTAGCATGGATGATGGTACACTAAGGTAACAAGGGAGATTATGTGTTCCAAATGTAGATGGTCTTTGGGAAAGAATCACAACTGAGGCTCACACTTTCAGGTATTCCGTGCATCCAGACTCTACAAAGATGTACCGTGATCTTAAGGAAGTCTACTAGTGGAATGATATGAAGAGGAATGTAACGGACTTTGTGGTGATATGCCCAAATTACCAACAAGTAAAGGCCGAGCATCAAAGGCCCGGTGGGTTGGCACAAAACATAAAAATTCCGATGTGGAAATGGGAGATGATTAATACGGACATTGTGGTTGGACTACCTCGCAAGTTCGACTCGATTTGGGTGATTGTGGATTGACTACACACTTCTTACCTGTTAAGGTTACCTGCACAGCAGAACAATATGCTCAGTTATATATCAAGGAAATAGTCAGGTTGCATGACACTCCAGTTTCTATTATTTCCAATCGAGGGGCAGAGTTCATAGCTAAATTTTGGAAGAAATTTCAGCAAAGTTTGGGTACTCAAATGAATCTTAGTACAGTCTTTCACCCGCAAACCGACAGGCAGACAGAACGGATCATTCAGACGCTTGAGGATATGTTGCGCGGTTGTGTTCTTGACTTCAATGGTAGCTAGGATGATCATTTGCCACTCATAAAATTTGCCTACAACAACAGTTATCATGCTAGCATTCAGATGGCGCCATTCGACTCTTTATATGGTAGGAGGTATAGATCTCCCATCGGGTGGTTCGAGATTGGGGAAGCGGAGTTGATAGGGCCAGACCTCGTGCATCAGGCTATGGAGAAGGTCATGATCATTAACGAACGATTGAAAATTGCCTAGAGTCGTCAGAAGTCCTATTCGGATATACGTTGTAAGGATTTGGAGTTCTAAGAGGATGATTGGGTATTCTTGAAGGTTTCCCCCATGAAAGGTGTAATGCAGTTTGGTAGAAAGGAAAATTGAGTCCAAGGTATGTCGGACCATACAGAATCATTCAGAGGATTGGTCAGGTGGATTATAGGCTAGAACTACCTCCAGAAAAGTCTTTAGTGCACCTAGTGTTTCATGTATCCATTTTGAAGAAGGTGGTTGGAGACCCGTCGCTTACTGTTGTAGATGAGACTATTGAGGTTAATGAAGATTTAACTTATTAAGAAATTCCAGTTGCCATTCTTGATAGGCAAGTCCATAAGCTAAAAAATAAAGAAATTGCCTCCGTGAAAGTGCTATGGCAAACAAACAGGTCGTAGAGGCTACCTGGGAGGCCGAAGAAGAGATGAAGAAGAAGTACCGTCATTTGTTTGAATAGCTACGTATTTGTGTCCATGATGTTAAAAGCTAACTTCCTACAAGTTATGTTTTCCTATACAGATTATGTTAAGGATACTCCTTCTTGGTAATATAATGTTTATGGCATTGTGACCGGTGTCGTTTCCATGTTGTTTTACATCATTGTGTTATGGTTATGCTGTAAGGACTGGTTTTGGGATTCTCTGGCAAGTGGATAGGCTCAATTACAGGGAAAACTCTGGTGAAATTTCTAGAAATTTAGGGAGTTAGTAAGGTTGGAACTGCTGGTTTGTGAAGTAACAGTTGGGTCACTGTTTATCCTTGGCTTCGGATAACAATTAAATTTGTTCTTGGTTTTAAGGACACGTGACTTGGTTTGACACAAATAAAGGATAAATAAAAATAAAGACTAAATTCATCAAGTAAATTGAGAGAGAAAGCAAACCACAAATCTAGAATAGCTTGGCCTTGATAGAATTCTCTAAGATAGACAAATATGAAGCAAATGGATAAAGAAAATAATTAGAGCAGACTGTATTTTTGTATATTGATCGTTGTTTTTCTGATGGATCCTTTTACAATCACATTGCCCCTTTATATAAGGGAGGGGAATGATTCCTATACAAGGTAAAAATCTATCTACAAGGTAAAATATTCCTTGAATTACTGATTTCAACGTCTTTGCTGATTCCCGCCGAGATATTTACGTATCACGGGATTTCTGGTCCTTCCGTTACGCAAATCTGATAAATTTACCCTAAGACATTTTACCCTAATCGACCTCAATGATTTCGTCTTGGATATTATGGCTTCGAGTTCCGTTCCGATGACGCCCGGTCTCGACCTTCGTTCCTTGATGTCTCAACCTCGGCCTATCGAGCAGTAATTCTAATCGACACCAGCCGTATTCATTCGAACCCGATATTTCCTATGCAAGCGATCGAGTTCGACCCCATATAGATAGTCCCCTCGTTCTTTGGAGAGTAATGATAAAAAACGATATAAGCCGCCACTTTTAAGATTAGGTCAAATGGAGACATACTTATGGCGCGCGTGACACGGAATTCGGGGCGTCACATCAAAAGAAACAAAATGCCATATTGATAAATGACGGTGGCATTGTGACGCATGTGGTAAGTATCGAAAACGTCTTTTCATAGACCAACTGAAGACAAACCTCTGCAATGCCTGCAAATGCTAATTAATGCTTCCTCATTTTGGGACCCGAACCGCCACCTTTAAGAGGGTATAAATATCCCTCTTCTTCTTCAGTTCCCAAAGTTTGCGTTATCTGAACATTATATTCTTCAAGTTCTAGTTTGCGTCATTTGAACATTATATTCTTCAAGTTCTCTGAGTTTGCGTTATTTGAACATTATCCTCCCCTTTGTTCTTGTCTCACCCCTGCATCTACTAGCTTTTTTAACTCTTTATCAATAATAGCAAAGACACCCAAATCTGTTCCCTAGAAACAAAACCCCTCTTCTTCTCAACCTGCTAAAGATCCTGAGCCTGTCGTTGTTGAGGAAATTACGACCGAGGCCCCTTTAAAAGAGTTCTTACCGATTGGGTGTTCAATCGGCTTCGATTTTAAGGTAGAGAAGGCTTCTTCTATTCTGGGCCGGGGTGAACTGGTCACTAGATACATTTGTTCGATTACGAACAAAATCATCGACAGGGTGAAGGAAGATTGTAACTGGGTTGGTAAGTGCGTGGTGGTTCCCACACAGGAAGAGGTGATAACCACCCACATGGAGGGCTACTTGAGTGTTTACACATATCCCTTCACGTTGGGTCCTTTGGACCCTATCATCGTCGCCTTTTCTAAAAGGTATGATGTAACGTTGGGTCATATTCACCCCTCCGTTTGGAGAATAGTCATTCTCTTCCGCTTTTTTGTAAGCAAGATCGATGGACCCTTTCACCCTCGATCATCTCTTACGGCTATACAGTCCCCGAATATTCCGAGGGGGATTAATAAAACTTGCTCGCCGGGCAAGCAAAGCCCCCTTCTCGAACATCGACGAGGATAGGGATCGAGGTTGGATGAGTCGATTTGTTAGAATAAAAACATCGGACCTGATTTCCGCCAAAGACATGCCGTTCCCTGAGAAGTGGAACATGAACCGTAAGTGCTATCCTCTTATTTCAATTTGTCCGGTGTTTTTTTCCTTTGTTATATCACTAACCAATTTCACATGGTGTAGCTGTTTCTCGAACGCCGGCTACGATTAAGCAGTTGAAAGAATGGGTCGAGAAGGTGGTATCTCAAAGGACCTATTTGGAGCGTGCCTGGCGCGAGATATCGAAGGGCCGATGGGAGGCCAAAAATCATGGTGAGACCGATAACGTTTAAATTGTACGCCTTATGTTATCGATAACGCTGTTGAATTATAACTTACTTCACTCTTCATTTGCAGGTCCATCGAAGGACGTTGAATAGAGGCCAGCGTCTCCTGGTAGAGAGATTCCCTGCCATCCCCCTGCCTCAGAGTAGGAGAAGGAGATAAAGAGGAAAGAAGTCCCCAGTTCTTCTGGGCCCGAGAGGAAGAGGCCGAGGAAAAGGATAGCTCGCAAGCCCAAGATCTCGGACTTAGCTTATCGATTGGTAGACGAGTCCGAGGAAGACGAAGACCTCGAACTTTTGGGCAGCAAGCCATCTCGGGCAGTCCCCGAGCAGGGGGCCGATGAAACATATCCTCATCGAGGAGAAGGCCCCAAGACATGGGCGAGAACTGGGGCTTCCGCCCATGCGAGAGAGGCGATGCAGGGAATCTCGGGCCCCATAGAAACAATGGACTCCCCTTCTTTCTCATAGTCAACTTTTAACGAGCCCCGAGCCGCAAAAGGACACTCCCCGAGCAAAGGCCCTATACCGGAAGGACCTTTCCAATGTTTTTTCGACAGCGTGGAATCGGCGGATACTTTTGGGCTCGAAGTGCCGAAGAAGAGTCCCTCCACCGGAACGAGCAAGGCATCTTTCGGTCCAAAGCTGGTCGATAGATTTCCTGCTCCGAGTTCAGATCCTGATCGGAAGCGAATAATAAAGTTTGCCATTCCCGAAGATGCTAGGGCCCTTTTTGCGGCTGTGGGTGTGGCTAGTTATCTTTGGTGTTTTGTAACCGAAGAAGATCAGGCCGCGATGGATGAGGTGGATGTACCTTGCTTGTTCAATGAGGCTCAACAAACATTAAATAAGGTAAGTTTCTGATAAGCCTTGTCTGGTGTTCGCCATTTTGAATTTCAAACTTTGACTAACTGTCATATTTTCTCTTGTACTTGTAGGCCTCGGTGCTTCATCATGAGGCTTTTCTTCGACAAAGGGAAGAAATGGCGCGTTGTGAGCGGCTCGAAGGGGAGATGTCGACCCTTCGGGCCGAACTAGACTTTGTGCGTAGAGAAAATTCTGGCTTAATCGATCAGATGGGGCAACAACTCGACCAAATAAACCGATTCCGATCCGAGGTAAGTGAGGCCAAAGTAGAAATAAATGAATGGAGAACTAGGACAGATCTGCTGACTTCGGAAAAGGAGGCCCTCCAAGCTCAAATGGTTTCATCGGAAAATCAATTATCGGAGGCAAAAGAGAAAATCGGGGCTCTGACTAAGAGCACCGATGTACTTCAATCCCAAGTCGACGCGCTCACTTCGGATCGTGAAATTTTGGTCAACGAGCTGCAAACGGATAAATCGGAGGTTGCTACATCCAAGGCTGAGGCTGATGAATTAGTGGCCCAATACAGGGCCGATGCCGAGGCTGCTCAGTATCAATCGAAGATTTTGGTCGAGTATACCAAGTGTCAAACCCGCCTATCTGTCCTTGAGGAATTACAAGCTCGGGGCTTCGATCTATCAACCGGTATCGACGATGCCAAAAAGATTGAAGCCGAAGCCAGTAAACAAGCCTTCCCAGAAGAAGAAGAACACTCCGAGAATTCCGAATAAAGCGCCTCTTTTGTGTGTGTATATATATATATATATTTTTTTTTTAATGAAATCCCCACTTCTGTAAACATACTTTGTTCATATATATATAAAAGTCTTCTTTTCTTTCTATTGCTTGCTGATTTATTTCGATTCCCTGTACTAGAACCGATGGTTCAACTTGGTGAAATTTCTATTCTCCAAGCTTAGTTTAGACTTAGCCAATTTTAGGATATGCCTTAGTAGACTTTCCTTCTCTTAGATCGATTTAGTAGGGCCTTTAGCCTCGAAAAGGTTTGGGGTCTGCCTCAATAGGTCTTACTCCCCTTCGAATTTCTTTAACTCGATACGGCCTTAGCCTTTTAAGAGATCGGGATTTGCCTTAATAGGTCTTACTTCCCTTCGAGTTTCATTAACTCGATACAGCCTTGGCCTTTTAAGAAATCGGGGTTTGCCTTAACAGGTCTTACTCCCATTCGAGTTTCATTAACTCGATACGGCCTTGGCCTTTTAAAAAATCGGGGTTTGCCTTAGTAGGTCTTATTCCCCTTCAATTAAATTTGATTTTCGGATGAAACTCTGAGCAATGTTAGTTTTTGATCGAATAACGAAAATCGAAATGGCCCTTGGGCTCGGAGACAGGATATCGGTGCCAAAGAACTTTTATTAGCATTCAAGTGCTTGTACAATTTGCTTAGGGGAAAGATCAATCTATTTGGGTACGGTTCTTTGACCGTTTGACCCTTACATCAATTCCTAATGATCTATGAGAAGTTCCCCCGAATTGAAGTAGATAAGCAGTCTTCTGATATTTAAGGTCGATCGAAGTTTAGCACCGAACATTGTTGCTTTCGATATGTGACCGATCTTCAAATCTAAGTTAGCACGTTTTCTGGTTGCCTCATTAAAAACCTTGCCGTAAAACCCAATCTGGGATAAAACCGGTCGAAGGGAACAGAGTGCAACGCGTGCTTTTAGTCCTAATGTTCTGTGCTCTCCGGTTCGAGGTTACTTTACTTGATACCTGCAAGTGTTAGTAACATAAAACAAACAAACAAAGAATGAAAAATCATACCTCAACAATAGTATCGTTTCAAGTGGTTTACGTTCCAATTGTTTGGCAGCTGCTTGCCGTCCATTGTTCCAAGCTTGTATGATCCCTTTCCGGTGATCTTTATGATGGAGTAAGGCCCTTCCCAGTTCGGCCCTAACTTCCCTTCGTTTGGGTCTCGAGTATTGGGTGTGATTTTTCTGAGCACTAGGTCTCCGATGTTGAAATGTCGAAGATGGGTTCTCCTGTTGTAGTACCTTCTAATCTTTTTCTTTTGGGCGGCCAATCGAATAAGGGCTGCTTGCCTTCTTTCATCCAATAATTCCAAATTGGTATTCATAGCCTCGCGATTCGATTCCTTGGTTGCATAGCGGAACCTGATACTCGGTTCGCCTACTTCGACCGGTATCAAAGCTTCAGCACCGTACACTAGGGAGAAAGTGGTGGCTCCGGTGCTGGTTTTCTCGGTTGTGCGATACGCCCATATGACTTCAGGAAATATCTCTTTCCACTTCCCCTTTGTGTCGGTTAACCTCTTTTTGAGATTTCGAATTACGGTTTTGTTGGTCGATTCAGCTTGTCCATTGCCACTGGGGTGATAGGGCGTCGACAGGATCCTTTTGATCTTGTTATCTTCGAAGAACTTCGTCACTTTGCTACCAATGAATTTCTTCCCATTATCGCACACGATCTCTGATGGCATCCCAAATCGACATGCGATATGATCCCAGATGAAATCGATCACTTCCTTTTCCCTAACCTTCTTGTATGCCTGCGCTTCAACCCATTTGGAGAAATAGTCAGTCATAAAAAGAATGAATTGAGCCTTACCTGGCGTGTAGGGGAGAGGGCCGATGATGTCCATTCCCCATTTCATGAATGGCCACAGTGACAAGACCGAATGCAACGTCTCCCCAGGCTGATGGATCATTGTTGCGTGTCTTTGGCACTCGTTACACTTGCGAACGAACTCCTTTGCGTCTTTTTCCATATCGATTCAATAATAGTCGGCTCGGATTATTTTTCGAATAAGGGATTCGATGCCGGAATGATTCCCGCATGTGCCTTCGTGTATTTCCCTTAAAATATATTTGGTGTCACCAGGTCCCAGACATATCGCGAGGGGTCCATCGAATGTCATCCTAAATAAGGTTCCGTCATCGGATAAACAGAACTAAGCCGCCTTTGTGTGCAATGTTCTTGATTCTTTTGGGTCCGAGGGGAGCTTACCGGAGTTGAGATACACTATATACTTATTCCTCCAATCCCAGGTCAGACTTGTTGAATTGATTTTGGCGTGGCCTTCCTCCACCACCGACCTCAAGAGCTGTACGACCTTCTCGGACTCGATCTCGTCATCTTCGACCGATGATCCCAAATTGGCGAGGGCATCGGCCTTACTGTTTTGCTCTCGAGGTATGTGTTGCAAGGTCCATTCTTTAAACCTATGTAGCGCGACTTGGAGCTTGTCCAAATACCTCTGCATTCGTCCTTCCCTGACTTCAAAAGTTCTGTTAGCTTGATTCACCACAAGGAGGGAATCGCACTTGGCTTTGATTATCTCCACTCCCAGGCTTTTGGCTAGTTCTAAACCTACAATCATAGCTTCATACTCTGCTTCGTTGTTAGTTAATTTTACAGTCTTGATAGACTGTCGAATCGTATTCCCAGTTGGGGGCTTTAGCATGATACCAAGCCCTGATCCCTTCGCGTTCGAGGCGCCGTCTGTGAACAGGGTCCACACTCCCGAAGGAGTCCCCGATTCGGTCATTAATTCTCTTTCGACCTCGGGTATTAGCGACGACGCAAAATCAGTGACGAAATATGCCAATACTTGAGACTTAATAGCAGTTCGGGGTCGATACTCGATATCGTACCCACTTACTTTAATAGCCCACTTGGCCGATCGGCCGGATAGCTCATGCTTATGCATTATGTTTCTCAATGGGTAGGTCGTTACGACGCATATGAGATAGCATTGGAAGTAGGGTTTTAGTTTCCTGGAGGCACTCAATAAAGCGAGTGCCAGTTTTTCTAAATGAGGGTATCTAGTTTTGGCCTCGCCTAATGTTCTGCTAACGTAATAAATAGGAAACTGCGTACCATGTTCTTCTCGAACTAGGACCCCACTTACCGCTGCTTCCGAGACGGCAAGGTAGAGGTACAGTCGTTCCCCTGTTTTTGGCGTATGCAGCAAAGGTGGGCTAGACATGTACCTCTTATGTTCTTCTAACGCGCGTTGACACTCCGGAGTCCACGAAAAATTGTTCTTCTTTTTCAACAGGTTGAAAAATCAGTGACTCTTATCGGATGATCTCGAAATAAATTGGCCCAGAGCGGCTATCCAGCCTGTCAGCTTTTGCACGGCCTTTACATTATCTACGATTGTAATGTCTTCGATAGCCTTGGTTTTCTCGGGGTTGATTTCTATTCCTCGATTCGAGACCATGAAACCGAGGAATTTGCCCGAGCCCACACCAAATGCGCATTTCTCCGAATTCAGCTTCATGTTGTGCCGTCTCAGCACGTCGAACGTTTCCTACAAATGACTCAAATGTCCTCTGTTCGTAGGGACTTAACTAACATATCATCGATATAAACCTCCATTGCTTTTCCTAGTTGTTTTTCGAACATTTGGTTTACTAGGCGTTGGTAAGTGGCCCCTGCATTCTTTAACCCGAATGGCATCACGTTATAACAGTATGTACCATACTTAGTGATGAAGGATGTCTTTTCGTAGTCATCCGGGTCCATTCGTATTTGGTTATAGCCAGAGTAAGCATCGAGAAAGCTAAGGGTCTCATGGCCAGCGGTAGTATCGATTACGATCGATGTTGGGTAAAGGAAAAAGAATTTTTAGGGAAAGACTTATTTAAATCCTTATAATCTATGCACATTCTTAATTTATTTCCCTTTTTAGGGACTACTACTACGTTTGCTAACCATTCTGGGTATTTAACTTCCCCAATGGACCCTATTTTTAAAAGCTTAGTTACCTCATCCTTGATGAACGCTTGTTTGACTTCGGATTGAGGCCTTCTTTTTTGCTTGACCGGTCGGAATTTCGGATCGATGCTTAGTTTGTGGGTCGTTATCTCCGGTGGTATACCAATTATGTCGAGATGGGACCAAGCGAAGGAATCTTCGTTAGTTATAAGGAATTGTATAAGTATTGCCCTGAGCTCGGAACTTAGGCCCGAGCCCAGGTATACCTATCGATCTGGCGAGTCTTCTAGAGCGAAACTTGCTCGAGTTCTTCGATCATCGATTTGGTTGCATCGGATTCATCGAGACCGACGAATGACCTGGGGACCCTGTAGCTGTCATCTTCGAGATGCACCTGTTCACCTTCGTTTATCGAAGGTAATCCCTGTGATTGCTATTTGACCTTTTGCGAAGGAGCTGCTGGTACCGGTATTGCTTCTTCTGCTGCGAACATCTCTTTCGCAGCTAGTTGCTCCCCGTAAACTGATACAACTCCATCGGACGATGGGAATTTTAGTACTTGGTGTAGTGTCAAAGGTACTGCCCTTATATCGTTGATCCATGGTCTCCCGAACAGGGCGTTGTACCTCATCTCTCTATCGATTACGCATAATTTTGTCTCTAGAATTGTACCGGCAGTGTTATCTCGCCCTTGGTCATTTCGCACGCCATGTTAAATCCATTGAGTACCCGGACTGTAGGGACGATTCGATCTGTCAGCCTGAGTTGTTCTATAACCCATGATCAGATTATGTTGGCCGAACTACCAGGATCGACCAGTACGCATTTTACCTTCGTCCTGTGTACAAGCACCGAATCACTAATGCATCGCTGTGAGGTTGCATAATTCCCTCTGCATCTTCTTCACTGAAATGTAAGATTCCCTCCATCGCATAATCCCGAGTGCGCTTTTCCCGAGTGATGGATATCTTAGTGCGTTTTAGTACCGGACCTTGGGGCGCATCTAGTCCGCCGATGATCATATTAATTGTGTGCTGTGGCTCCTCCTGGTTCACTTGCTTATTCCTGTTCCCATAATGATTTTTGGCTCGGTCGCTCAAAAATTCTCGAAGATGCCCATTTTCGAGCAACCATGTCACCTCTTCTCTTAACTGTCGACAATCTTCAGTCTTGTGCCCGTTTGTACCATGATATTTGCATATCAAATTGGGGTCTCTTTAGGCAGGGTCCGATTGTAGTGGTCGAGGCCACTTAGTGTCCTTGATACGATCGATAGCCGACACGAGAGTGGCCGCATCGACGTTGAAGTTGTACTCCGATAGCCGTGGTGCTTCTCGATGACCGGTGGTTCTCTCGAAGTTGTTTCTCATCATGGGTCCTCGGTTGTTCCGACTATGATCATTCATTCTTTCGCGTCTCGGGGAGTCCTGCCTTGCTGGAGTGACTTTCCTATCCCCAGGATATGGTCGATGTCGATCTCTGCTCAATCTCGGTTCCCGATGAATATCCTTTCGAACCCTATCATGAGTTCTGATGGGGTAAATAGATCCCGAAGGGGCTCCGAGCTGGTCATCCTCGAATCTGATCTTTGACTGGTATCGTTGTGTATATCTGCCCATGTGACGGCCGGATATTCAATCAAGTTCTGTTTAAGTTGCTACGAAGCCGTTGAACTTCGAGCGTTGAGCCCTTGAGTGAAAGCTTGTACGGCCCAATCGTCAGTGACCGGTGGCAGGTCCATCCATTCCATCTGAAAGCGAGATACAAATTCCCTGAGCATCTCATTATCCTTTTGCCTGACTTTGAAGAGGTCCGATTTCCGCGTCTCCACTTTGATAGCGCCTGCATGTGCTTTTACGAAGGTATCTACAAGCATAGCAAAAGAGTCGATGGAATTAGGGGGCACGTTGTGATACCAAGTCATGGCCCCCTTTGACAAGGTCTCTCCAAACTTTTTCAAAAGAACGGGATCGATCTCGTCATCCTCTAAGTCGTTTCCCTTTATGGCGCATGTGTATGTAGTCACGTGCTCGTTTGGATCAGTTGTCCCGTTGTATTTGGGAATTTCCGGCATGCGAAATTTCTTTGGTATGGGTTTTGGAGCGGCGCTTGACGGGAAGGGTTTCTGCACAAACTTCTTGGAATCCAAGCCTTTTAATATCGAGGGTGCTCCTGGAATTTGATCCACCCTTGAATTATATGTCTCCACCTTTTTGTTATTGGCCTCGATCTTCTTTTTGCCAGACTCGACCCATCTGGTTAGTTCCTCGAGCATCTTCATGATCCCGGAGTTCGCCCTTGATCCGCCTTCATCCAGTTCTTCTATGATTGGTTCATTTTCAAGAATGGTTCCCCGAGAAGGGTCGACCTCAACCTTATTCGATATTTGACTCCGATTTTGCAGTCGAGCAATGGCCGCTTGCTGGGCTTGCAACATGTTGAAGATCATTCTGAGGTTATTCCCGTCCCCTTCGTCATTTTGGGGTCCTTGAGCTGTTGATCGGTGTTCTCTACGAACACTGTTTGACGGGTTAGTTGTTCGATCTATATCAACTGCCATTTGTGAATTGGCGTCGACCGAAACTTCACCACCGGGCGCTACGTTGTTGTTTTCACTCTGGTGGTCAAATTCGTTATCGACATACAGGGGCACAGATTGTGAATGTGACATGGTTGTATTGTAACCTGAAATCAAAAATACTCCACAAAACAAGTGTAAAATAATTTGTGTGACAGAAAGTTGTATCATACGCTCACTATTATCCTTAGCCCCACGGTGGGCGCCAAACTGTTTACCCTTGGCTTCGGATAACAATTAAATTTGTTCGTGGTTTTAAGGACACGTGACATGGTTTGATACAAATAAAGGAATAATAAAAATAAAGACTAAATTCAGCAAGTAAATTGAGAGAGAAAGCAAACCACAAATCTAGAATAGCTTGGCCTTGATAGAATTCTCTAAGATAGACAAATATGAAGCAAATGGATAAAGAAAATAATTAGAGCAGACTGTATTTTTGTATATTGATCATTGTTTTTCTGATGGATCCTTTTACAATCACACTGCCCCTTTATATAGGGAGAGGAATGGTTCGTATACAAGGTAAAAATCTATCTACAAGGTAAAATATCCCTTGAATTACTAATTTCAACGTCTTTGCTGATTCCCGTGATTCACGCCGAGATATTTACGTATCACGGGATTTCTGGTCCTTCCATTACGCAAATCTGATAAATTTACCCTAAGACATTTTAACCTAATCGACCTCAATGATTTCGTCTCGGATACCATGGCTTCGAGTTCCGTTCCGATGACGCTGGGTCTCGACCTTCGTTCCTTGATGTCTCGACCTCGGCCTACGAGCAGTAATTCTAATCGACACCAGTCGTATTCATTCGAACCCGATATTCCCTATGCAAGCGATCGAGTTCGACACCATACAGTCACATTGGATGCTAATGGAGGATTTTGACCCTCATTTGAGGATGAATAATCCTAAACGGGGGAGGATGTAAGACCCCGAAAAATTTCACCTAAAACTGAGGGTTTTGTGGTACCGAGGTAGGCTGATGCATTTTAGGGTTGTAGATGCGGACTTTTTGGTTTGAATAGAGCGTTGGGGTGTTGAAGAAAAATTATTACAGAACATGGCATTTCTGACCGCAGAACTATTCTACGGATCGTAGATCCGCCGCAAAGTGAAGCAGAGAAATGGGCCAATTTTGGAGGGTGTTTTGGTCAACTATGCGACCACATAGTCATTTCGCGCGCCGCACATCCGTCGTAGAACCGACATGGAGATTTCTGGGGGAGATTCTATGTTCCATTCTTCGGCCGCATAATTGATATGCGGGCTGTAGACTTGGCCGCAGACTGGACCAGACCAACCCCGTTTTGGGGACCATTTCTGCGATCCATTTTGCGAGCCGCATGTCTGATCTGCAATACACTCTGCGACCGCAGAGTTGAGTTTAGAGGGTTCATTTTCCTACTTTTATAACCTGACCCCTTTCATTTTATATAGCCATAGAGTTCATTTTTGAGGGATTATCTGATATTTTAGAGAGAGAAGAGAGCTATTCTACAGAGAGAAAGGGGAGGATTTAAGGATTTCACTACACAACCCTGATCAAGCCTTGGAATTTCATCAAGAGGAACTTGCTAGAGTTTCTAAAACGTAAGAATTCCTTCCCCTAATTCTCCAATTTCGAATTTTGGTTGGTTATGGGTGTTGAGAGTAGACTTATCACATACATGAGCTAATAGTTATTATGGGGAATCTTAGTATAGCCTTTCACCCGCAGATCGACGGGCAGACAGCGCGGACCATTCAAATGCATGAGGATATGTTGCGCGCTTGTGTTCTTGACTTCAAGAGTAGCTGGGATGATCATTTTCCACTCATAGAATTTTCCTAGAACAACAGTTATCATGCTAGCATTCAGATGGCGCCCGTTCGAGGCTTTGTATAGTAGGAGATGTAGATCACCCATCGAGTGGTTCAAGATTCGGGAAGCGGAGTTGATAGGGCCAGACCTCATGCATTAGGCTATGGAGAAGGTCAAGATCATTAAGAAACAGTTGAAAATAGCCCAGAGTCATCAAGAAGTCCTATTCGGTTGTACATCATAGGGATTTGGAGTTCCAAGAGGATGATTGGGTATTCTTGAAGGTTTCCCCCATGAAGGGTGTAATGCGGTTTGGTAAGAAAGGAAAATTGAGGCCGAGGTATGTCGGAGCATACAGAATCATTCAGAGGATTGGTCAGGTGGCTTACAGGCTAGAACTACTTCCAGAGATGTCTTTAGTGCACCTAGTGTTTCATGTATCCATGTTGAAGAAGGTGGTTGGAGACCCGTCGCTTATTGTTCCAGTTGAGACTATTGAGGTTAATGAAGAATTAACTTATGAAGAAATTCCAGTTGCCATTCTTGATAGGCAAGTCCGTAAATTGAGAAATAAAGAAATTGCTTCTGTGAAAGTGCTATGGCGAAACCAGCAGGTCGAAGAGGCCACCTGGGAGGCCGAGCAAGAGATGAAGAAGAAGTACCATCATTTGTTTGAATAACTATGTAGTTGTGTCCATGATGTTGAAAGCTAACTTCCTACAACTTATGTTTCCCCGTACAACTTATGTTAAGGATACTCCTTCTTGGTAATATAATGTTTATGGCATTGTGACCAATGTTGTTTCCATGTTGTTTTACATTGTTATGTTATGGTTATGCTGTTAGGACTAGTTTTGGGATTCTCTGGCAGGTGGATAGGCCCAATTACAGGGGAAACTCTGGCGAAATTTCTAAAAATTTAGGGAGTTAGTAAGGATTTGGAACTGCTGGTGTGTGAAGTAACAGTTAGGTCACATTGGATGCTAATGGAAAATATTGACCCTTATTCGAGGACGAATGATCCTATGCGGGGGAGGATGTAAGGCCCCGTAAAATTTAACCTAAAACCCAGGGTTTTGTGGTGTCGAGGTAGGATGATGTATTTGAGGGTTGTAGATACGAACTTTTTGGGTTGAACAGAGTGTTGGGGAGTTGAAGAAAAATTATTGCAGAACATGGCATTTCTGACCGCAGAACTGTTCTGCGGACCGCAGATCCGCCCCAGAGTAAAGCAGAGAAATGGGCCAATTTTGGAGGGTGTTTTGGTCAACTATGCGACCACATAGTCATTTTGCGGGCCGCACATCTATCGCAGAACTAACATGGATATTTCTGGGGGGAGATTCTGTGTTCTATTCTGCGGCCGCATAATTGATATGCGGGCCGCAAACCTGGCCGCAGACTGGACCAGACCAGCCCAGTTTTGGGGAACATTTCTGCGGTCCATTTTGCGAGCCGCATGCCTGATCTGCAATACACTCTACGACTACAGAGTTGAGTTCAGAGGGTTCATTTTCCTACTTTTATAACCCGACCCCATTTCATTTTATATAGCCATAGGTGCCATTTTTGAGGGATTATCTAATATTTTAGAGAGAGAAGAGAGCTATTCTAGAGAGAGAAAGGGGAGGATTCTGGGATTTCACTACTCAACTCTGATCAAGCCTTGGAATTTCATCAGGTGGAACTTGCTAGGGTTTCTAAAAGGTAAGAATTCCTTCCCCCAATTCTCCAATTTCGAATTTGGGTTGGTTATGAGTGATGAGACTAGACTTATCACATGCATGAGCTAATAGTGATTGTGGGAAGTTGTTGGACAATCTTGGGTGGTTTTGTTGTTAAATTTGTTGAAGAAAGGTTGGGTTGTCATTGTAGCAGCTCTTGCCATACGAATTCCTCTAATCGTGCTTGTAATTTCCCCTCTTCTATAGATTGGCATCGTTAGGAGTGTCAAGGCATTATTGTTACACAACAAAATGGTCTTTCAAGGTATGAAGGCCAAACTTTTCTTCTAGTATCGGAATTCCCGTATTCTAACAAAACTCTATCGTGTGTAGTTCGAACTTGAAACACTATTGAGGTGGATATTCAAGCTGGTAAATTAATCCTAAATTGCGTAACGTGTCAGAACCGTCATGTATTAATGATTAACTATTCTGACTTAATTATGTTATACCCCTTTTGGGAAGAACATTTTGTATTAAATCAATGTGATTTAGTTTCTTATATCTCATGTAATGAAATCTTATGAACGTAAATTTGTAAAGGCCGAAGGTGCCAAAGGGTTCGATTTGAAAAGAAATCTTCTGTACAACTATTATTGTTTTGAGAACCCAGATTGTGGCATCGCGATTACACCTCCACCCCTACACATTGGGGTGAGGCGTTGAGGTCGCTTTGTGTAGAGATTGTAGCATTATGGTTACACCTCCACCCGCCACACATTGGGGTGAGGCGGCGGGGCCGCTTTGTGTAGAGGTTGCGGCATTGTGATTACACCTCCACCCGCAGAGATTGGGGTGAGGTGGCGAAGGCTTCTCTGTGTAGAGATTATGGCACTATGGTTACACCCGCACATATTGGGGTGAGGCGGCAGGCCTGCTTTGTGTAGAGATTGTGACATTGTGGTTACACCTCCATCCGCACACATTAGGGTGAGGTGGCGGATTGATGACTGAGTTGGGGCCTGAGAGCTGGATTGTGAGTGATATTTGTGGGATCGTGCTGCATGCTACAGCATGCCCTATTGGCTTATTTATGGGATAGGGCTGCACGCCGCAACAGGAATTATCGTCTTATCTATTATTATAGGATCATGCTACGCGCTGCAGTAGGTCATATTGGCTTTATATTAGCGCTTGGGCAGGATTCACCCCTCCGGAGTCTGACATACCAGCAGTGAGCCCATGTACCGTACAATGTTGAATTATTGTTTGTGACTAGTGGGAGTTTGAGACAGACAGATTGAGTACTCTGAGAGTGTTAGTACCTAGGAGTATCGCTGTGATGCACTACAATTGACATGCATATTTGACTTTTAGGCATAGAGATGTAACATTCCTCATGCTAGTTGTACTTGACATATTTTATCAGTGTTGGGCTTAAATTGTTGAACTTGAAAGCATGTCTAAATTTCTATACTATGTACGGGCTGAATATGGATGTTCTCTGAGTTATTACTGTCATTATCTTGTTATATCTATGTTGTCATTATTTGATTCGGAATTTATCTTTCTGAGCTCGTCATTGCTTTCAGCCCAAGGTTAGTCCTGTTATTTATTGAGTACATTGGGTCGGTTTTACTCATATTACACTCTGCACTTCGTATGTAGATCCAGGTACTCTGGACGCGGTGATTGCTAGATATGGTGTTAGTACCTGCTCGAAGACTTCCAGGTAGCTGCTATGACGCCTGCATGCCTCGACTCTCCTTCCCTTTCATTTTATTTTAGTACCGTTCTATTTTCTCAGACAGTTGTACTAGAGTTTTAGACTATGTCGACATTTGTAGCTCATGTACTCGGTGACACCAGGATTTTGGGGTTTGTTGTCGTTGAGTTTTAGCTGTTTTAATCAGTTATCTATGAGATTTTTCACTGTTGAACTTGTTAAAAATCATGTTTTTAATTCAAATACATAGTTATTATGTGATTGTCGGCTTGTCTAGTAATATGATATGCACCATCACGACAGATTAGGATTTGGGCCGTGACATCGTGAAAGGAGTCAAATATAATTGTAGGTCCCTACTCGAGGAAAAACTGTAACTATATGCTAGTTCTACCTTCCCACTAGCGGGTGCCGTCTTTCTTTGGAACCAAGATCACGGGTACGGCACACGGTCTTAGACTCTCTCGAACTAGCCCCTTACTCAATAGCTCATCCACTTGTCGTTGCAACTCCTTAGTATCCTGTGGATTGCTTCGATATGCGGGTTTGTTCGAAATTTGTGACCCCGGAACAAAGACAATTTGGTGTTCTGTCCCCCTCAACGGAGGTAGTCCACTCGGCATCTCCTCGGGAAACGTGTCCCTGTATTCCTGCAAAACAGCACTAACAACACTAGGCAAGGGGTGAATGTTAGTAGAAACTTCATCGTCACACTCGATCAAATCAGCTCCCTTATCTTCCTGAATCTCCTCGTCACTCTCTACCTCACAAACAGTACAATCATGTTCATGTCTTAAGGTAGAACCATCACTAGTTCCTTCCCCGGTATTCTTCCAAGTAAAAGTAGTTCTTTCAAGGTTCTCCACTCGGATACTAAGTGCCTTTACTTCAGCCCATAGCTCGGCTAAAGTAATACTGGTCACAACCTTTTCTCCCTTTGTAGCCATGTACCTGCAAAAGAAACAAGACTAGAGAATCTGTTAAGGTTAGTTAAAATTCTCTCTCTCACTTTCTGAATGACTCTCGGGTTCACTCAAATTTTTGGGTAGGATTTCACACTTGTCTTCAAACTGGCTTCCTCTAATTGACCAAGTTCCTTAGCGACCTTTCAAGTTCACAAGATCAATAGTTTTCTTCGGGGTGAGTGAAGTTATGTGACTCAATAGGCGGACAGCTTTTTAAGTGAGCACAAGAAGCCAAATCTACGAAAGTGGAAATTCTGAGTTTTAGCACAAGGTCCTACAAGCTCAAAGATTAGTAATTACTTAAGTAGGAAAATTACCTAAGAATTACTAATTAGAAGTAGTGAAATTAAGAACAATTTCGAAATTGAAGAGATAAAGAAAATTTAAAAGCTTTCCCACTTTACTTTGGAGAAGACCAATCCTTTTCTCCTTAGCCCTTAGGATTTTTGGGTCCCCCCCTTTCCTTTTCCAACACAAATTAGCCCCTCCTCTCCTTGTCCAAATAGAATTTCAACTCCTTGAAACTTCTCCCTTTTGGATTGGGAGTTGTTTCCTTCTTGGACTAGAATTAGAGTTTCCTATTCTCCTCCTCAAATTTGGCCTCCCTAACACTTCTTAGGCCCTCTCCCACGTTTTTCAACCAAAATATTCAAGAACAACAAATTAAAGTTCAAAAACTTCAAGAATTTAAGGCAATCTCGTTAGGAACGTTTGAGGGTTCAAGAACCTCTTCAAGAACAACGTAAAACTCTTCAAGAACTTCAATTTTAATTCCAAGAACTTCAAGATTTTCAAGATTCAATCGTGCACCTTCAAGAATTTCAACTAGAGTTTCAAGATTTCAAGATTATCGGTTTCTAACGCTCAAGAACTTCACGAATTGGTTCAAGAACGTTTCTTTAGCAATCTATCTTCAAGACTTCAAACAATTTTCGGTTTTTCTTTCCTCTTTTTTTTCACGTTTTTTTTTTGTATAAATCAAAAATGAAATTAAAGATAGAACCTAAACTAAGGCACGAAAAACAGGAGTGGGATTGTAAGAACAAACCCTTTCCAAGCTCTGATACCAACTAATGCAATATAAAAATGCAGAAACAAGAAAACAAAACATAGAATTAAGACGCTCAATGAACTATCAAGACAACAAGTAGGAACTAGTCTACTTACATTCTTGATGAAGTCACGGAGTACCTATACTATACGAACAACCCTCAAGACAACAATGGTCTTGCAAACTGTTCGATCAAACAAACGAACAAGTTCAATTTTGAATCACACCAAAATTGGACAAGTTAATTCACATGATTTTCGGAGCAATGTACTGCCGTTTTTTGATTGATAATAATGTCAAAAGGTATCAAAATAATGAAGTGCTTAGGCTTATATAGAATGAGCCTTTACATAACTCAACTAGGAAAAGAATAACTAGTTAACCTAAATCAACTAGGAAACAAAAAGGCCACAATTTGGCTAATTTAAAGAATAGTCACGCAGGACCAAACAAATAAGAATTAATGTCTTCAATAACTACATAATAATACAACATAAACACAAATGTACATCTTCAACACAAGATTCGTCCATAGCAAGATTTATGGACGCTTGGATCTTCTCCAAGGCTAACCAACGCCTTTTCTTGTCTTGTTCATAGAAGGCATTGATAACACTTGATCAAATTTATTTGCATCAGATCTACTAGAGTATTTTTCGCAAAATGATTGTGTATGAGGAATGTGTCAGCAATTTAATTTCTGAAGTTGGGATCAGACATGGAGGTTCTTGTATTCTAGGTATTTGAAGACTAGGCTGGTTCTCAGAGGCAGATTTTTCCTTGGTTGGGGATAGTGAAGGTACATTAATAGGTTAACGGCTGATTGTATGTGTTGTGGATAGGTTATTTTGGACATTTCGGAGGTTATCTACCTATTTCGGGAGGATCCGAATTGATTCTGAGGCCACTGGCAAGCCTAATGAGAATGTGTATTCTACATTGGGTCAGATTTGCTTACTCATCACAACTATTGTTGAGGGGTGTGTCATTCGTGTTCTGATATATTCTATGTGTTAATCTCTTATATTACGATGGGTTGTGACGCGATTGACTATTCACACACATGACGTGCAATTGTTTGGGCCTTGTGGCAAAATTCGAGCAAGATGGGTCTTGGGGTGTTGAATGGTAGATTGCCCTTGGTTGTGGTTTTCCTGTTAGTGGTATATTATGCTATCTATTTCTTCATAGTTATCGTAATACTCTTGGCATGTTTGTTGTTGGTACACAAGTGCTTGTTGATTTTGAGTATTACGGCTCGATGGGTATTCCATGTGGACCGGTATTGATACCCAATTTCCCTCATGTTTTCCAAATAGTATATATATACTTTCAAAACATCATTTTGCATCATTACTCAATTTACAATAGTTGCACAAGTAATTTTATAATTTCTCGTAATTTTTAAAGCATTAAAACTGATTTTCTTGCCGTTAAATTACTTGAAATGTTAATTACCCCCTTAAATTATTTTGTGATGATTTAATCATCCAACTCTATTATTTGCATCCACATATCTGTTTTATAATATTTTACTTCATTTTATATAATGACATCTGCAGTTTTATGCCAAATATGTAATTTTGCAATAATAGCCTATATTTTACTATAAATTGCATTTGTCATTTTATTTTAAGGTCAAAATAATTTTTTACATTTTTCATGATCTTCAACTATTGTTTTAAAGAATTAAGTTGCATAAATAGCATTTTTTACATTTTATTTAACTATTTTATTAAAATTATTTCTTCTTAATCCCCTACTTTAAAATCTGGCCCAAATTATGCCTTATTTTCGAAACAATTAAGGTCCAAACAAATGGGCCCAACCCCAATCTGCCCTAGCCCAAACCAAACGATCCATTTTGTTCCAACCCGATCGAGACCCAATTACTCGACCCGCCTCACTTCCCTTTAATCACGATCGTTGATCTTAGATGATCAACGGTCCATAATAATTCACCTTTCCTTATATCCCCTCACCCTAAACCCTAATCCTATTCTCTCGCTCTAGCTAACCCTAAATCATCTACTCTCCTCTTCTTTGAGAAACCCTAGCCGCTACCCAAAATCTTCTCTGAATCCAAATCATCCATGGATTCTTACCATGATTTACTTACCTTTTCCGGATTATACCGTTGTTACTTGTGTAAATATGGTGTTACTTAGTACTTGCCCATTTTTGGCAAGTACCTATCTCTAAATCAAAGGAGATCGGCTTTACTCTCCAAGATTTGGACGATATCTCATTCGTATACATTCATAGCAAGGCTATGAAGTTCTGATTCACCAACATCTCTGGCCAATTTCTGATCCTACTACTCAAACTAGGGTTTACCTGGTTTCTTCTCCTAATCTGATTCTAAATTGATTTTTTACATATTCTTCTTTCCTTGTTTATGTTTGATTGATTGTTTTTCCTTATTTATGTGTTAATTTTATTACTATATAAACCCTTCTCCAATATCCCTTTGGAGAGACTCTAATCGCTTAAGAACTACTGTCATTCTCACTTTTCACCGTCTATATTATTTCTGCTCTCTTGATTGTGGCCAGCTGAAAGCCAAGACCACCTAAATGTTCTCTACTAATATCCCTAGTGTGAGCACTGCTCGGGGCTCTGTGAAGCTCTTGTGAACTCTTGCACTAAGATCTGGGATTCTCACTGTTATCTTTCTTTGTTGTCATCGCTGAGATTCTACGTTACTCACTCTTTTGTTCGTTTATCTTCGCAACTGGTTAGCATTCTTTACCCTGTACAGCCTTAATTGTTACTCCTCTACTTATTCATGTATGTGTATTTTGCGTGCCAACACTGTTTGAAATTTTATATAGACAAGCATGACCTAAGTTTCTTTGTTATTTATGAACTCCCAGTGTTGTATTGTTGTATGTTTTCTGTAGTTCAATTATCCCAATGACGTTCTGCAATTCCATGTTCTCTAATATCAGACTTGATAGGCTTCAACATGTGCAATATACTTTCACTCTATGTATTTGACTCAAATGGTTTCTGGCCTTCTTAGGTTTTGTCTGATTGGTCATGCTCATAATGGTCTCAATGTCATGCCCTTTGCCTGTTATGAGTTCATATTCATGCCCTGGATTTCTGGGACCTTTTGTAGAAATTGCTTTAGTCTGCTTTAATGAATCTCATCCTTTATGTATAACCTATTATTTCATGCAAACTGATCATTGACTCTCCCATGTTATAGCATTGTCTTATTCTCTAGCCAAGCATATTTGTCTGCGATTTGTAACTCTTATAAATGTGTTCCCTGGATAGGAAATCCTTCACTCTTTAGCATTGCTTCTAGGATAAATACCAATGTATATTTCTCTCTCATATATGGTCGACTGACATGAATCGTAATGTTTGCATGTCCTGTTAGCCTATAGCTGACATGTTCTTTTGCCTACTATGAGTTCTTTAGAATCTTTGTGCTATAGTTAGTGTCCATCAGGTTAGGTTTCATGATCAACCAAGTATGTTTTGCCAAATTGTGCCCACTAGCATGTTGTTATGTTGTTTGCTACCACATTCTCATTAGGTTTTCATGTTAAAACCTTCATATCAAGATTGTACTCTACCTGCTTCTTGTTCATGATTTTGTTAGACTATCATCTAAAGGTCCTTAGATTGTTTCTGGATCATGCTTTATTGAAATAGTTTACTATCCTATGATGGTCAATCTTGTCACTATCAAACTCTGTTTCTGGAATTACAAAGCAAGAGCTTGCCTCATATGTGTCTTGTGTGCCTTTTTATTTAGCATGATCCTGTTTATATGTCTAGAGCTGTTAATGGCTACAACTCTAAGAACTAAGGGGTTAAGTTGTTCTATGAATATTGTATCACCTACTAGCTAAATTTAGTATCCATGTGGGTAAGTAAGTTATTATTGGGCCTAGAGATGGGCCATTGGTCTTGTGGACCTGGGCACTAGATTCAGGTGCACTCTAGTTATCTTGTGAGCCTGTGGTTTGGGCCTACTGTTTGTCCGAAGAGTAAGACTATTGAAGGCCTGGGATATTCCTGTATTATTTTTATATTTGGCTTGTAATTGCTTTGATGGGCTCATATTCGTTTCAGCCGGTGTTTTGTCGTCTTCAAGTCTATATTACTTCATTCATGGGCATGTAATAACTTAAAATAATGAACGATTGGGGATTAGTGAAAAGGGGGAACTGGGATACTTTATCTTTTGCATGAATGGGCAGAGATCATGCCTATAGGATCTGAATAGGTTGTTTACTCAACACGTCTCATTCTCTGCAATTATATGCACATGGTGTTATTACTTGAATGGCTAGAGAGCATGCCTATAGGATCCAAACTGGACTTCTTGCACATAGATATCATGCCTATAGGAACTCAAACACTTCACCTACTCAACCTGTCTAATGTTACACACTATCAGAACGTGTTTATAAGAACCTAAGTGTTTCACTTGTTTGCATGTTTACTTCTATGCACTATTAAATAACATGCCTATATGATACAACAATGCAATACCTTTACTTATCTAGATACCATGACTATAGGGTCTTAACAAATTAATCAATTGCTTCATGTTGCTTTGTACCGCTTCATTTAGATAGCATGCCTATAGGGATAAAGTGTTTAAAAATCAAGTCCAATTGTCAATTGTTAGAAATCCTGCCCATAGGATGTTTATTAATGCTACTAATCTTGTGTTTCAGATGACTTCACTGCCTTATTATGCGACTATTAGAGATCATGCCTATAGTGTGCTATCACCTGCCTAAGACGCATATCTATAAAATAAGCATTAGTAATTCAAAATTATGGGATTGTTTTCGCAACCTTATTACAGGAATGATTAGATATCATGTCTATAGGACTCGTAATGCTCTAATTTGCCTATACTTTATTCCAGAAATTACAGCACTGTCTAACCAGAAATCTGTTTGCATGCTTTCCTGCTTACGTGTGGAGGTTACTTGAGCCTTTTATTGCAATTATATGCAGTCCTATGTGTTTTGCATGTCGCCTAGTTTTATCATTTTGAGCAAGCTAAGTAAAGTCTAGAACCACCTTATAGTAAGTCCAAAGCCTCATGGACCATAGGCATGGGACGGGTAGTGCACGCATAGGGTACAACTTAGAATGGAATTAGGATGCTTTTAAGTAAACAACATCAACATAGTAATCAGGTAGTAGGAGATGATAGTCTGTGCCCGCTGAATAACACAAGCAACCTCTACTTTAAGGGAGTTGCGAATATTATTTATGTTGCACGGGGTGATCCTTTAGGCTAAAAAAACTTAGGACCCTCCCC
>MCJB01038801.1:78628-139238 GCA_002018475.1 Nicotiana obtusifolia
CCCCCCCCCCCACTTTTCATTTATGCACTTATCTAATATTTAGTTATTTAGTATAGACCAATGTAGTTGTATCCTTTTAGTCATTAAGACTTATACCAATTCTCAATATGTTTCTACAACCTCTGAACTTCCCTTCTATTTATTTGATCGCCTAGCCTAATTGTATAATCCACATGGTCTAAAGTTCGGCCGGGATCCATAGTTGTGGACCTCGAAGAGCGCCTAACACCTTCTCTTTGAGGTAATTTAAGCCCTTACCCAATCTTTGGTGGCGTTGACTAGTCAAACAGAGTTATTTGCAACTAGGTGTCCTAATGCACCTTAAAAATCGTTAGGTGGTGACTCTTCACTTTTAATACCTCCTTTTGAAAGATTTGTCACATGTCGAAGCTAGCTTTCGGGAGAAAATGGGGTGCGACAGCATGGCGACCCTGCTAGGAAACTTAGGTTTTTACCATAATGAACTTGACTTATGTGGATTACTTTCTTTTATTTGTTTTAAACTGCTACATGCACATCCCTTTCCTTATTCACCTTTATTTATTTTAAATTGCTATTACATGCACATCCCTTTCCTTATTTACCTTTATTTACTTTAAACTGCTCTCTCCATCTCTTTCATCTTGTCTAAGACTGCTATATTATGACTCTCCCATCTCTATTTCCGTACCTGCTTCATTACGTTTTTGCATATTTTTGAGCTAAACTAACTTCTCTCTTTTTTCTTTCTTTTCTTTTCTCTTCGTGTTCACCTTTGCTATTTTATTTACTGCTTTACGTACTTTTATCATGCAAATACTTGGCAATGTAATTATTTTTGCATAAATCATGCTCCGCATCATACTCCACTCATGCCAATTATCAACATAGCAGCTCTTAATGAGTGTCTGCGCTTTCCTGAAATCACCCTTTTTAAATTGGAAAGGCTTACTTGCGGTAGACTAGTTGATAAGCAATGTAGTCGACAGTCCCGTGCCTTCCCCTCTCAAGTTGTCCACTTAGGAGTACCAGTCTAGACACTTCTGGAAACCCTACTCTACTTTGAAATGTACACGCATCATGCTGAACCTAGTACGGGTTGAAGCATTGTTAACATAACAACCCGCTAAGATTAGCCTTGTCCAAAGTCCGACGGGATTTCCATAGTCCCAATGGAAACAATCATATTATGTGCATTACTTGGAGAAAATGTGCCAACGTGTTGATCATTATTGCGTAAGTAATCAAATCTGGAGCGGGAAAGGGCTAACCTTTGTTTGTTTGAAGAAAATGAAGCACGAAATCCCCGGGTTCAGTATGGTCCAGAATATCCCGCCTTTGCTACTTGACTGGTGAAAAGACATTGCGCCTTGTGAAAAGAATCATGTGAGGAGTGTACTTGGTGACCTGCCATCTTTATTGAACATTCAACCAAATAGGGAACTGATCAAGGGCGCCACCATGTTATGGGACGAGAAAAGAGTTGTTTTCCGATTTAGCAATATAGAAATGTCTCCTCTCCTAGACGAAATTGGAGGTTTCTCCAAGTTGCCTTGGGATAGTCTGAGATTACCGGTACCAGAGAATCGTACTCCCTGCGATTTTCTGAAAATGTTAGGTTTTAAGAAAATGATGAACTGCTCTGTCTAAAGAAATCGTACATCCCTTTTGAATTTCTTTACGATCATTATGGGCATAGCAAGTCATATGTCTTCATCATGATGAACTAGCCATTACTTCTTTGGAATGGGTACATCGCCAGGTTTATGTGTATATTGTCTGCTTCTTGGGGTTGTTGATATTTCCAATGAAAGGAGGAAGGATTCATACTCGTTTAGCCATGGTCGCTAGGACCTTAATGGATGGTATCGAAGGACAAACTTATACTATCATCCCAATGATCTTAGCTGAAAAGTATCGTGCTCTAGATCGGTGCAAGCAAGGATTCGGACACTTTGAGGGTTGTAATCTATTGCTACAAATCTGGCTGCTGGAACACTTTCAAAGGGGCGAGTATCGTCAACAGCTTCTACGAAGGCATAGCCAACCATTACCCAAAGAAAATGATGTTTGTTCCAGACAAATTTGCAAAGCCTGGAAATGTTGTATGTTGGGTGCGTTTCTTCAGCAATCTGACAGACGAACAGTTGCATTGGATGTTCGAATGGTTCCCTAGTAGTGAGTTCATCATCAGATCAAAGGGGACTACTCACTTGGTGTTGATCGGGCTGCGAGATATCCACCCTTACGCTCCTATAAGGGTAATAAGACAAGCCGTAAGAAAATAAGTCATACCTCGGGTTTCTAATATGGTCTAGCACAAGGCAGAGTTCAAGGGAGATATCATTCCATTAAATTCGAAGCACAACACATGTGGAACCAAAAGATCATTGTGGAAGGGAAATTATTAAGCTAGACAGGTACCACGCCGGTCATATGTACTACTATCTGTCAAGGCTAGAAGACGAAGTAGCGGGAGACATCAAGCCCGGAGTCAATTTGAAAGATAGGGTCATAGATGAAGTGGTTGAGGCACAGGTTAAGTATAAGAGGTTGCAAAAAGGGGTGTTCGAGTCCGAAGCTAAACATCTGGAGTAACACAAAGTGAACATGGAGGCGATAAGGGAATGGAAATAGATTGCCACCAAGTCAACAAAACGATTGGAATACTTGGAACAAGGACTGATGGAGCTGGAAGGGAAGATCAAAAAGAGACTCTCGGATTGTCAAGGCATGAACAACTATGAAGGAGGGAATCTAGCAAAAGCTTACTTACTATTGGATATACGCGACCTGGGAAACTCGATTGATGGGATCAAAAGAGCCAAGCATGGAGAATGTCCTTTAGGGACCTAGTAGATTAGGAGATAATGTTCTTTACTACTTTTTAGCTTAGATTAGATTCCGATGTAATAAGGCTTGATTCCATTAATGACTTTGTTATTATTGTCAATTTAGTGAAAGTTTGTTTTGGCCTATTTTCACATTAACAAAATGAAGCAAAGTTTGCATCAATTTTCTCCAAGTATATGTGTCGCTTAGGCCTACCTCAGGCACAATGAGGTCCGCAAAATTAGGACGCGAATTATTGCATGACTTTGTGAAACATGTTTAAATACTGCAAACATTCTTTATTTTCACCTTACTAACTTGGTTATCTTTTTGCTTTTTCTTTCTTTTTTTTATTATTGCCATTCCCAAAAGTTGGTTCGTGCATACTGGCATCAGTAGCATACCATACTAGATCTAGAGGTCCTCCACCTCCTCCTCCACTTAGCGACATGAAAAGTAAAAGCAAGGGCAAAGAGAAAATGGATGACTTAAGCGGTATCAGGAAAGACAATGCTACTATAATAGAAAACGTTGAAACTTAATACGACAAAAGTACTCCGGGGCAGAATAAGTTGGTCGTACCTTTGGAACAGAAAATCTTGGAATTACAGGGCGAGCTTGAGCGGGTCTGAAAATATGGAAAACCTCTCCCTCACTCTCAATGTTCCCGACAACAACCAGCAAAACCTGACTACCCAGAACCAAACACCACCACAAAATGCACAAAATCGAAATCTACCACCCATAGTTCTGAATCCTCCCCCACAACACCAGTATCATCTTCCCGCACTTCCCCAAAACCTTAACCCGCCTTCAACCCCAACCCCTCAACAACACCACCATCATCCAACTCAATACCCGCAAGCCACCACTTATCACACTCCTTAAAATGCACCACAACGCACTCTCGATCCCCGACCAATGACCACCCATACCCAAGTTCAGGGAATTCATCAAAGCAACCCGATATATGTGAAAACCTTGCCCCAAACCCCGCAGCAAACCCTATGCATGCCCGAATCAATTGAGAACGACCTGCTCATTAGAAAGATGGCGGAGGAACTCAAGAAGCTCATAGGGAGAGTCTAGAGTGTTGAACGGGGGAAAGGCGTTGAAGGTCTAAAGTATGAGGACCTGTTCATTCAGCCGGATGTGGAACTGCTAGAGGGTTACAAACCTCCCAAGTTTGAAATGTTTGATGGTACTGGTGATCCGAAGGTGCATTTCAGAACGTATTGCGACAAGCTTGTAGGAGTGGGTAAGAACGAACAAATCCACATGAAACTGTTCATGCGAAGCCTTAAAGGGGACGCTTTGTCTTGGTACATCAGTCAAAACCCAAAGAAGTGGGTTAATTGGGTGAGTATAGCATCAGATTTCATGGATAGATTCAGGTTCTACACAGAAAACGGGCCAGACATTTTCTACATTCAAAACCTCAAAAAGAAGCCGACTGAAACCTTCCGCAAGTATGCTACTCGTTGGAGGTCAGAGGCCGCAAAGGTAAGGCCAGCTCTTGAAGAACAAATGAACAAGTTCTTTGTTAGAGGTCAAGATTCATAATATTACGAAAAGGTTTATGGTCATCGAAAATCATAAGTTCCCCGACATCATCAACCTAGGAGAAAGAATAGAAGAAGGAATTAAGAATGGGAGGTAAACAATATCGAGGCACTATAATCCACGAATAAAGCTTTGCAATCAGGAGGGATTTCAAAGAAGAAAGAAGTGGGTGTCGTGATGGTAGCCCTGGGTCCCTAGTCTCCCCTCACATACCAAACACCTCCACCCACATATCAACCCTCACCCCCAAAATGCCAATACCACCGCATACCATACCTACAATACTCAACCTGCATATTACCATTCACCTCCACCCACCCGCAAAAATACCCAAAGCCACGCCCAAATATTGACCGCAGACCTCCTAGACAATACACCTCAATTGCTTAACCCATAGACCAACTGCATGAGAGACTAAAGGCCGCAAATTATGCCACCCCTATTCCTGATGTTGTTGTGGAAAATCCTTCCCAGTGGATGAAGGGTCATACTATTGAGGCGCACGTTGAAAGACAAGATTCAGACACTGATCGACTCTAAGGTTATACAAGCAAAGGAAGCTGCACCAAATGTTTGCAACAACCCTCTCCCGGCTCACAGAGGTGAGGGAGTGAGCGTGATAGAAACTGGTGAGGAATGGGATCAGGAAGGATCCATTGAACTCACTCGAGAGGGAGACGCTCCTAAAATATCTGGTCACCCTCACGGCAGTTTTGGTTCAAACCCAGGCGCCATTTGAAGTTGAGGTAGCTACACCCTTCACTGTAATGGTAGCTCTCACACCATCTTACGAGTCTGATGCCATCCCGTAGGATTATGTTGCAGAAGCAAGAAGGAAGGGAAAAACCAAAATGGAAGAAACAGGTGCCGCGCAAGGTATGACTAGAACTGGTAGAGTTTACACATTGAGAATCTAGGATGAACAAGTAAGGAAGCTGAACCTAAGCCGCCTTTTGTCAAAACTGGCACTGATGATCTTTGAAGGAAGATACAAGCAAGGGAGTACTCTGTTGTTGACCACTTGAACAAAAGCTTAGATATCCATCATATCTCTGCTGCAAAATTTAGACACGCACATGAATGCTCTAATGAAGGTGTTAAGTGAAGCTTATGTACCAGCCAACATCACTAGTGGAGAGATGGCTAACATGATCGGACAGGTATTCAAGAGCCACAAAATCACTTTTCACGAAGATGAATTACCACTAGAAGGACTGAGTCAGAACAGGGCGTTGCACATCACGGTGCAATTCAAAGATATGCTCATCTCCAGGGTCTTGATAGATGGAAGTTCGAGTCTTAACATATGTCCACTGACCATTCTAAAAAGACTAGTAAAGGCCTGCACAAGATACAAATGCGAAGCATAAATATGAAGGCGATCGATGGATCTCAGAGAGCCACCGTTAAGAAACCAACCTCAATCTATTAGATGGGTTCGACTTGGTTTAATGTCGAGTTCCAAGTGCTAGATATATCTCCTACTTACAATCTATTGTTGGGACGGCCGTGGATACATGCAGCCGGGGCAGTGGTTTCAACTCTACACCAGGCTTTGAAGTTCGAGTGGGATCATCAGGAAGTGATCATTTATGGAGATGGGAGCAACCCCATCTACACCAACCAGACCGTTCTAGTCGTCGAAAACAAAAGAAAGCTGGGTGGAGAAACATATCATCGCATTTAACGGGTGCAATTGAAAAGGACCGATGGTGGAGCAACAAGATAAAAAGCATATTGTGTGGACGGGGTATGAACCAGGCAAGGGTCTCGGCAAAAAGCTTTAGGTGATCACCAAATGTTACAACCCGTAAATTCGTGCATTAGAATACACCGTGAAATAGTTTACATATGAGGACCCAAGAACCCGGAAAATAGTTTAAAATTAAGAAAAAGAACAAAGGTGTCGCATAGCTAGATATGCGAACCGCGAAGCACAAATGCGGACCGCATATCCAGCACCAAGAACGCAAAGTGAGACAGATTTTTGGGCTGAAGTTGTGTCAAATATGCGACCAGTATGCGAACCGTATAATGCAAATGCGGACCGCAAATGTGTCACCTTCCATCGCAGAATGGAACAGAGTTCTGGGCTGAATCTGTGTCTGAAATACGACCAGAATGCGATCGCATTGTTGAAAATGCGAACTGCAAATCTGGCCCTTCTACGTCGCATATTGCAACAGAATTTTGGGTTGAGATTTTCGATCAAAATGCGAACCGCATACCCTATTTGCGGCGGGTATGCGATCGCAAATCTGAAATCGTCAGGTACGTGTGCCACTTATTGCCAGGCCTATAAAAAGGGACCCAAACCCGTCCCTCCTTCATTTTTCTGAGTCCAAGCATAGTAGAAGGCCCCAAATGACCCCTCTCAAAAGCCCCACACCTACACAACCAATTTTCCTCTCTTCCAAACTCTAAATTGAAGAGGGAAAGCAAGAAATTGAAGAACTAAGAGGGAACCCTAGCTGAGTTTTTTTTCCTCCTACGAACCCACATTGAAGGCAAAACCTAGAAATTAAGGAATCAAAGAAAAGGGTCAGATAATTCACATGCAAGGTACGTTACTGCTCCCTTTCATGTAATTCTCCCTTGAACATTCATGATAGGTGGTTGCATGCCTGTAAGAACTTATGGAAATATGACTAGAAGCCATGAAATCGAAATAAGTGGGGTTAAACAGAATGGGTCATGATTATTAGGGGTTGTAAATGAGTTGTATGTGCTGTAAATACGTTTGATGAGGTTCAAGGGAGGAAGGGTGTAGAGAAGCACCACATGGATTTAGGAAATTGTGGTTAATGATAGCTATCACGCATAGTGAGTAACGATTGAACTGTTCCTTAATTGTAAACTAAGGAATTGTAGCAAATTGCGTAGCTCGAAAGCTGGCGCAGTAAGCTCCAGGTATGTAAGACTATACCGTCCTTCTTTTGCACGACTCCTATTGAATACATTACTACGATCGAGCCCCAAAAGAATACTCTATTCCTAGAAGTTAGGAATTTCTTGTATCGCTTCGCTCTAAGGAAGAAATTGCTCTTGTTATTATGATATTAATGTTGATGGTATTCCGCGAGCATTACAAGGTTCATGTTAAAGAGACATTCTCAACCACATGTAGAAAAGGAGGGTAATAATGGTATGTAGCTAAAAAGGGTTTGGGACACGTTTAATGAATGAGCGTGCAACGTATTATAAATGTGTGATTTAACTGTTATGACCGCGCCTAATGAAGGCCGGGTATGTTGTGACCGAGCCTAATAAAGGCCGGGTATGAGCCCCCAGAGGCATACGTTATGACCGAGCCTAATGAAGGTCGGGTATGAGCCCCTAGAGGCATATGATGATAAAGAGCCCACAGAGGCGTATGATGATGATGAGCCCATGGAGGCGTATGTGATTGTATGAGGTAACGTTTATGTAATCGGTTTCGGTAACAATAAGTGTATATGAAAATGACAAGCCCACAGAGGCAAGAGTATAAGACGATAATGATGGTAATAAACATGTATATGATAATGTTATAAAGGTTATATGTTTCTATCTTGATGCTTATATCATGTCACGCCCCACCCGGCGGGCCCGCGACACGGGCACCGGACCCTGCTTGCAGAGTGCCGGCGAACCCGACTTCCCTTATTACTTATAAGGTGTGTCGTGCTCACGTGGATGGAAAGTGATAATATAACAACAGTAATAATAATAACAATAACCTTCCGTGATACCGTACTATATCATAGGCATTCGTTTATACACAACGTGGCCAACTAGGCTACAATACAAAACCATACAACATGGTACATACGTTTGCCGACAAGGAAATCCAACTGCGCATAGCCCAACACTTGTCTATACACATACTGACATTTGTCTATTGAGCCTCTAGGGAATTATACAAAATACAACCTACTCGGAACAGGGCCCCGACATGCCCAAAATGTCTACACAAGTGCATATCAAAATGTAGCAAGCCCGAAAGATGAGTCTTGCTAGTGTCCGCGTACTGAATTGCCTACTGTAGTGGATGAGCTCCCTCTGTCAGTCTATCAGGACCTGCAGCACGACATGCAGCGTCCACATAGAATGGACGTCAGTACGAATGATGTACTGAGTATGTAAGACAGAAAACGTAATGTAAGAGCAATAGTATAAACATTAGGATAATAAATACATAACCTGTACCATCTGTATGCCTCTAAGGGCGGCTAACCATAGCATATTGGTAAGACTTATGCGTTTTCGTGTAACCTTTCTAACATTATCATATTCATACTCGTGTACATTATCATTTTCCACATCTTATACATATGCCTCTGTGGGCCTGCCGATTTCATATACATTTACTACTACTGAAATTGATTACATGAAATTTACCACATGCAATCACATACAATCAAATACAATCACTTAATCGCTACTTTAAACAATTTCATACTCCCTGTGGGATCGTAATCAAATACACATGCCTCTGTAGGCTCATAATCATACCCGGCCATTTCTGGACTCGGTCATAACTACCCGGCCCTTGCTAGGCTCGGTCATAACATATGCCTCTGTGGGCTTTCTGGTTATCTTCCCAACTGATCAGTGGTGACTGCCCATCCGAATCTTAGTTCGGCCTGGTGTTAATATAAATGCACAATAGGTGCCTGCCCGACCGACTTATAGAACGACTCGGTGTATAACTGCCCGTCCGATCTTAGCTCGGCCCGGTGTAGTACACATATACTTCTATATATAGTCGCACACTAGGTGCCTACCCGGCCGACGTATAGAACGGCTCGGTGTATAAAACAACTATTGTATGCTGGACTTATTTAATCATTCCTTCGTTAGTAACGATGCTCGTATCATCTATGGATTACCTTTTTACATACACATCACCACACAAATCACATACGCCCCCAAGGGCTTCATCAACACTACCTTATAGCATGCCTTACCCGGCCATACCTGGCTCGGTCACAAGAAATTCAATCGTACATACACATACATATACACGTAATACATTGCAAGCTTACTTATGACTTGGGCTCTTTATCATCGTATGCCCCTGTGGGCTCATACCCGGCCATTCTAGGCTCGGTCATGACATATCAATCAAGCACACACACACACATTCATTCACATCATACATTGCAATCTTACTTACGGATTTGTGATCTTGACTTGTTACATTCATTACCCTTCTTTCTCATATAATTAAGAATACCTTTCTCCTAGTGACATAGCACTTAACTCCTATATCGATTAGACTTTCAAGGTGACATAATGTCAATTAGATAACAACATATAAAAACCTCCATAAGAGCGGAAACAATACAAGCACTCTTAGCTTCTAAGAATAGAGTATTCTTTTGGGGCTCTTTGAGACATTGTATTCAACAGGAATCGTGCAAAGGAAAGAACGGTATAGTCTTACATACCTGATATATATATTGCACCAGCTCTCTAGCCACGAAATTGCTAAAATCCTTTAATCTACAATTGAAGAACAGTTCACTTGTTACTCACTACGCATCATAGCTATTACTAACCATAATCTCCTGAATTTATATGGTGCTTTCCCCTAATCTTCCTCTTCTTAACCTTATCAAACAGGTTCATGGCACATGCAGCTCAACAACGATCATATCCCACACTATTAGTGGTAATTAACTTCACTTACATTCTTATGAACTCTTACATGCATGCAATGGATTTTCAGGAATCCCTAAGAGAATTGGTGTAGGAACTTACCTTGCATGTCGGATTACTTAACCCTCTTTTCTTGGTTCTTCAATCCCTAAGTCTTGCCCTCGCTTTGGGTTTACAAGAGAAGGAAACTCAGCTAGGATTTCTCTTTCGTTCTTCAATTCCTTGATCCTTTCTTCAATTTAGAGCTTTTGAAGAGAGAATTTTGGCTAAGAGTTCATGGGTTCTTTGAGAGGAGTCGTTTGAGGCCTTCTACTGAGTGTTTGAACTTAGAAAAATGAAGAAGGGACGGGTTTGGGGTCTCTTTTATAGGCCTAGGTGTAAGTGACACACGGTTCTGAAAAATGTCGAAAATGCGATCGCATACCCATCGCAGACAGGTATGCGGTTCGCATTTTGGTCGCAGATCTTGCCTTAAAACTCTGTCGCATTATGCGATGCAGAAGGGCCAGAAATGCGGTTCGCATTTCCAAAATGCGATCGCATTTCTGGTCGCATTTTGGACATTGGTTTGGCCTAGTGTTCTGCCTCACTCTGCGATGGGGGTGTCGATTCTGCGGTTCGCATTTACCAAATGCGATCGCATTTTAGGTCGCACTTTTGACAAACTCTCAACCCAGAGTTCTGTTCCATTCTGTGATGGAACCTGTCAATTCTGCGCTCGCATATGTGTTATGCGGTCCGCATTTTGACCGCATTTCGTTACTTTTTGTCCTTTTCTTAACTTTAAGCCATTTTCCGGGTTCTTGAATACATATATGTGAGCTAGTCATCAGTGCATTCTTAATGTACGAATTTACGGGGTGTAACACTCTCCCCCCCTTAGGAACATTCGTCTCCGAATGTATGGATCTATGAAAGGTAATACTGTAGGGGAAAGGGATCTCAGCTTTTACAGGCTTCGTTCGGACGCCACAATCCCAGCATTAAATGAAAGGTAATTATGAGCTTTCGATTTACCTCATGGAGACGTTTCTCCTTCCAATGGGTTCTGCATCCCCTTGGCATTCCCACTATCATCTACCTTCCGGAATAGGTACGGGTATCTAGTTTTCATCTCTTCTTTCGCTTCCCTAACGCATACACGGTAATAGATATAACCTTTGGAGATCATCTTTATTGCCTTACGGTAGGGAATAAACCTACCTTCCGGCATAACGACATTCCCCTCTCATTCAAGGGTAGGTTCACTAGGAAATTGAAATCTGGTTATCTCTGTAGACAGTCAACACTTGCATAGCATGATGCCAACCAATCCATCTCCCTTAATACATCAAAATCGATCGTTTCTAACTTAATTAAATCAGTCGAGGTTTGACGACTAGATATCGTCACAGTGCAACCTCTATCTACTCTTCTAGCAATCACAGAATCCCCGATTGGAGTAGACACCGCTAAGGGTTTGCTTACTAATTCAGGTACGATGTCAAACTTATCAGCCACAAGGGGTGTAACATAATATAAGGTAGTTTCGGAAGCAATCAATGTATACACATCGTATGGAAGCACTGATAATGTACCTGTAACAACATCCGGAGATGACCCAAGGTCCTGTCGACCTGCTAGAGCATATATTCTGTTTTGAACATTGCTCGGGCCCGGCATTATGCCGTTACCTCTGCCACGAACTGCTGGCTGCTGGGAACCTCGTGCTGGAGGTCGAATGGATAAGGAAGAACCAGACACAGATCCGGTCTGCTGGGCCATACCACTTCCCCCTCTGTAAGGGCATTCACGCATCATGTGACCAGGTTGTCCGCAGGAATAGCATACATCAAAACCTTGACGGCATATTCCCGAATGGGCCCTGCCGCACTGTCCACAACGTGGTTGTGGGGGTCGCATATGACTAGTAGCCCTGTAATATGGCGAGCCTGATGCTCGCGAGCTCTGAAACTGTCGAGGGGCACTAGATACAGGCGGTGCTGAGTTCCTCGAAGAATGGGGCCTTATACTACTTTTAGAATCACCGGAGTATTCTGCCACTCTTGACCTCTTAGGCTGGTCCCTATCCTGCTCGCCCTCTACTCTTTGTTGACACTTACGATCCTCTAACGTCTGGGCATAGGCCTGAATACGAGAAATATGCATGCCCTCTATCAAGGATGCCGTAGTGCACTCGTTTATCAAGTGTGGTCCCAATCCATTCACAAACAAATGGACTCTATCCCCCATCTCAGCCACCAGGTGGGGAGCATACCTCGCCAAGGAGTCAAACTGCATGCTATACTCTCGCACGCTCATGTTACCTTGTTTAAGGTTCAAGAATCTGTCAGCTCTAGCTCGTCGTACCTCAACTGGTAGGTAATGACGAAGGAACGCTTCAGAGAATTCATTCCACACAGGTGGGGGAGCATTTGGACCCCTGGATCTCTCCCAACTATCATACCAGGAGACTGCTAAATCTCGTAACTGATAAGAGGCCAGCTCTACTGCCTCTGTATCACTAGCATGCATAACCCGCAGCGTGCGGTGAATCTGATCAATAAAATCCTGCGGGTCTTCCTTAGGATCAGACCCGATAAACACTGGGGGATCCAGATTAACAAATACACGGACTCTGGTACTACCTGGTCTATCAACTTTACCAGTATTCTGCCTCTGAGTCTGTGAAGCTACTATACTAGTCAACAATTGGACCGCAGTTCGCAAGTCCTTATCTGCAGTACCAGACAAGGGATCTGGAAATGTTGGGTGGCTTCTAATCTCCTCTGGGGAAGGAGGAGTAGACGAGGTTCGAGATGGCATCTCACTTTGAGGCTCACTTTGGCCTTCTCTGATTTGGGGCACTTGACTAGTACCCTCTCCTGCCTCAGTATCGAGTTGCCTATCACTCGTTTGCTTCCTAGTTGAAGGCATCACTGAAAGGAAAATGAAGTGAGTATTAGAGGTGAACACTTACGACCCAGCTTTACGCACGATCTAGATTCAGAAAGAAGGTAACGTTCCTAAATGTTAGGTAGCCTTCTGATTATAAAATGTGGCACGCAACACACCTATAATCAAGACCCTACTAGACACGGCTCATAGACAATTCCTAGGACACGACTTTGCTCTGATACCACCTCCTGTCACGCCCCGCCCGGCGGGCCCGCGACACGGGCACCGGACCCTGCTTGCAGAGTGCCGGCGAACCCTTCACCTGACTTCCCTTATTACTTATAAGGTGTGTCGTGCTCACGTGGATGGCAAGTGATAATATTACAACAGTAATAATAATAACAGTAACCTTCCGTGATACCGTACTATATCATAGGCATACGTTTATACACAACGTGACCAACTAGGCTACAATACAAAATCATACAACATGGTACATACGTTTGCCGACAAGGCAATCCAACTACGCATAGCCCAACACTTGTCTATACACATACTGACATTTGTCTATTGAGCCTCTAGGGAATTATACAAAATACAACCTACTCGGAACAGGACCCCGACATGCCCAAAATATCTACACAAGTGCATATCAAAATGTAGCAAGCCCGAAAGATGAGTCTTGCTAGTGTCCGCGTACTGAATTGCCTACTGTAGTGGATGAGCTCCCTCTGTCAGTCTATCAGGACCTGCAGCACGACATGCAGCGTCCACATAGAATGGACGTCAGTACGGATAATGTACTGAGTATGTAAGACAGAAAACGTAATGTAAGAGCAATAGTATAAACATTAGGATAATAAATACATAACCTGTACCATCTGTATGCCTCTAAGGGCGGCTAACCATAACACATAGTAATATTCATGTCTAATTACTTGCTTCCATTTCGTCATTGCTACATTGCCTATTTTCATCATTACAGCATTATACTATTAACTTTGCAAGTTTGCCACTTCAAATACTTTCACATCACCAGGTGCGTTACGTAATAGTAACCTTAACCCACTATCTGCGCCACTGTGGGCTCGTCATTCTCATATTCATTTAATGTTACCGAAGTCGTTTACATAACCGTTACTTCATACAATCACACACATGCCTCCATGGGCTCATAATCATACCCGGCCATTTCTGGACTCGGTCGTAACTACCCGGCCCTTACTAGGCTCGGTCATAACATATGCCTCTGTGGGCTTTATCGTTATCTTCCCAACTAATCAGTTGTGTCTGCCCATCCGAATCTAGTTCGGCCTGGTGCTTATATAATTGCACAATAGGTGCCTACCCGGCCGACGTATAGAACGGCTCGGTGTATAACTGCCCCTATGACTTTAGCTCGGCCCGGTGTATATCTGCCCGTCCGACTTTAGCTCTGCCCGGTGTAGTACACATATACTTCTATATATAGTCGCACACTAGGTGCCTGCCCGGCCGACTTACCGAACGGTCCGATGTATAAAACAACTATTGTATGCTGGACTTATTTAATCATTCCTTCGTTACTAACAATGCTCGTATCAATTATGGATTACCTCTTTACATACACGTCACCACACAAATCACATATGCCTCCAAGGGCTCATCATCACTATCTCATAGCATGCCTTTCCCGGCCGTACCCAGCTCGGTCACAAGAAATTCAATCGTACATACACATATATATACACGTAATACATTGCAAGCTTACTTATGACTTGGGCTCTTTATCTTCGTATGCCCCTGTGGGCTCATACCCGGCCATTCTAGGCTCGGTCATGACATATCAATCAAGCACACACACAGATATTCATTCACATCGTACATTGCAATCTTACTTACGGATTTGTGATCTTGACTTGTTACATTCATTACCCTTCTTTCTCATATAATTAAGAATGCCTTTCTCATGGTGACATAGCACTTAACTCCTATATCGATTATACTTTCAAGGTGACATAACGTCAATTAGATAACAACATATAAAAACCTCCATAAAAGGGGAAACAATACAAGCACTCTTAGCTTCTAAGAATAGAGTATTCTTTTGGGGCTCTTTGAGACATTGTATTCGACAGGAATCGTGCAAAGGAAAGAACGGTGTAGTCTTACATACCTGGTGCTTATTGCGTCGGCTCTCGGCTACGCAATTTGTCACAATTCATTAATCTACAATTGAAGAATAGCTTAATGGTTACTTACTACGCTTGATAGCTATTATTAACCGAAATCCCCTAAATTCACATGGTGCTCCTCTACACCCTTCATCCCCTAAACCCCATAAAAATGCATTTACAGCACATGCAACCTATTTACAACTCACAATATTCATGATCCATTTGGTTTGACCCCACCTATTTTGATTTCATGGCTTTTTGTCATACTATCATAAGTTCTTGCGGACATGCAACCACCTATCATGGATATTTAGGGGAAAACCACATGAAAGGGAGTAGTAACTTACCTTGCATGTGAATTATTCAACCTTCTTCTTCTATTCCTTAATTTCTAGGCTCTTGACTTCAATGTGGGTTTGTAAGAAAGGGAATTTCAGCTAGGGTTTCCCTTAGTTCTTCAATTCCTTGCCTACCTTCTTCAATTTAGTGTTTGTAAGAGAGAAATTTGGTTGCCTTGTCGTGTGAGCTTGAGAGAAGTCTTTGGGGGTTTTCTGCTATGTTTTAGACTCAGAAAAATGAAGAAGGGACGGGTCTTGGGTCCCTTTTATAGANCAATTTAGAGCTTTTGAAGAGAGAATTTTGGCTAAGAGTTCATGGGTTCTTTGAGAGGAGTCGTTTGAGGCCTTCTACTGAGTGTTTGAACTTAGAAAAATGAAGAAGGGACGGGTTTGGGGTCTCTTTTATAGGCCTAGGTGTAAGTGACACACGGTTCTGAAAAATGTCGAAAATGCGATCGCATACCCATCGCAGACAGGTATGCGGTTCGCATTTTGGTCGCAGATCTTGCCTTAAAACTCTGTCGCATTATGCGATGCAGAAGGTCCAGAAATGCGGTTCGCATTTCCAAAATGCGATCGCATTTCTGGTCGCATTTTGGACATTGGTTTGGCCTAGTGTTCTGCCTCACTCTGCGATGGGGGTGTCGATTCTGCGGTTCGCATTTACCAAATGCGATCGCATTTTAGGTCGCACTTTTGACAAACTCTCAACCCAGAGTTCTGTTCCATTCTGTGATGGAACCTGTCAATTCTGCGCTCGCATATGTGTTATGCGGTCCGCATTTTGACCGCATTTCGTTACTTTTTGTCCTTTTCTTAACTTTAAGCCATTTTCCGGGTTCTTGAGTACATATATGTGAGCTAGTCATCAGTGCATTCTTAATGTACGAATTTACGGGGTGTAACACTAGGTTTGGGACGTGACAAACTTGATAGCAGATTCAGGTCAGTGTCCTAGAAAATCTACAAGCCGTGTCTAGTAAAGTCTTGCTTATGTGTGTGTTGTGCACCACACTAGTAATCAGGAGGCTATCGGGCATTTAGTGATGGCCACGTTTCTTTCATCCTTTAGACCGTACGGTAGATAAGAGTCATAAGAATTCGAGAAGAGTCATAAGAATTTGATTCCTAATCCATGCCTTTTTTTGTGTTACAAAACTTTCTACAACCAGAAAGACGACTACTAGCCAGAGGCCGAATATGACTGTGCGAGAATGTACTAGTAGAGTGTCACCTGCTAATGTTGGTCAAAGTGAGGTCCAGAGAAAGATGCCTTCCTAGACAGCTCCGACTCTGCCAGCACTAGAGGAGCTTAGAGAGGCCCTGACACCTTTAGTTCCTTCACATGGTACATCAGACCAGGATATTCGAAGTGTGGTACAGTTGTTGACTTGGTTAGTGGTTGCACAGACTCAGTGATAGATGGAGGGGGCCCTACTTCTGGACATTAAGAGAAGTCGGGTAGTTTGAGAGTTCGGAAGTTCATTAATTTGGATCCCCTAGTAGTTACAGGGTCTGACCCAAATAAGGACCCTCAGGACTTCATTGATCAGCTTCAGAAGACACTCGGAATGATGCATGCTACCGAGACTGAAGCAGTAGAGTTGGCATCGTACAGATTGAAGGATGTGCTGCGTTATGGTGTTGCACCCTATTTTGCACACGTCAAAACAAACTACAACTTATTCTATAAGGTTAATTAAAGTTTAGAGTCGCCACCTAGTTTTTAAGGTATACTAGGACATCTATACTACACGACGTAATATATACTTCAACTATGATCTGTGAAACCATTGAGATTCTAGGTAAGGGTTCAAGTTATCTCGAGGGGAAGGTGTTAGGAATCCCTCAAGATCCATAAAATGTGGTTCTTGTAGACTCGATCAAACATGGGAGGGAGGTTCCAAGATAATTAACAAATACTCACAACTGTTGGAAAGAATAAAAGAGTGATTAACGTGTACTCGAATGAATAGTAATTATATTAAATATGTAATGAATTATGTGCGGATGAAGTATGCAAGTACCTTTTTTTGTGTTTTTGAAATGAAATGATCAATATATATTGACTCGTATGAAATACATGTAAAGTGAACATGGGAATCGTATCCAAAAGATAAGCTGAGTGTAAAATGAGTTCTAGATAGAAATAGCAAAATATTTGACAAATATATGTGCAACAAAGTGCAGTATGTGAAAGAATTAAAAAGATATTAAAGAATGGTATTTTAGCATGATTTGAGTAATATGAAAAGAATTGCACCTAAGGACGCATGTTACCTCAAAGCGTTTGAATAAAATCTTGAACTTACAAGAATAAACTTGAAAAGAAAAGACTCATAATTGGAGTTGAAGAGTTTAGGTGGATGACCACAACAAGAAGAAACTTATATACTAAAGGATAGAGAGAAAAGGGGGAAGAGTCTTTATTTGCACATGAGCAGATATTTAACAAGTAATTTGAACAAAGAGTGTTGAAAGAATTATCTCAATGTATAATGAGCAAAGTGAAAGAATTATTTTGATGATTAAAGAATGAATGTGAAGAATGTGTCAAACTGTTTGACATAGAAAACTATTGTATCAATATAAAGTGTTCGCGCTAAAAAATAATGAGTCATCATTCAATAAGTAACCAAGACCACCTTTTGGCCATGGTCTTGAAACACAAATTGTGTGAGCCAAGCCCAAATGACTACAAGGCCCAACTTTCTTAAAGAACAGCATAATAATCCAATTAAAATCTTCTTTACAAATTATGTTTATTCAAAATGTGTTAATTGAAGAGTAATTTACATATAGGGAGATTCAAAAAGCATGCTAGTATAACTTTAAGAAAATACGTTTAAATGATTTATTTTTATTTTCATGAAAAAAAAAAAGGATGACATGTTTTTATTTTAGGTATACAACTAACCTAATAGATTATGTGTATGACAATTCTAATTGATCGACCAAGTTTTAAAATATATTTGACAACGTAAGTGTTCATACAAATTATGTGAATTATCTAATGTACGACATTACAAGTTAAGCGGATTATTAACTAAATGCAATTCACCCAAGTATTTGGCAAATAGGTAAACATCAAAACAAACAAGCAAACACTGACATCTATCTACTACTTTACTATACTTTATATTTTGAGTACATCCGAGAACGAAAAGTACAAAGCGAGGAATTTAGTGGGGTTCGTCTTCATCTCCAAGCGTGTCTTCCAAAGCGTTTTTGTATAAAGTACCTCGCAATATAAGAGAAATGAACATATTGGTAAAATAATATAATGTAAAAGATAAACTAATAAAGTGACATGCTTTTGAAATAATTTTTTTAAAAAAATATTTTTAAAAATGCTCTTGAAAATAATTTTTAAAATGTTCTTGTTTTTGAAAGATTGTCTTAAAAAACTAGTTTTGGGAAATTATATTTTGTGAAATAGTTTTAAAATAATACCAAAAAAACTCTATTGAAAATAATTAAAAAAAAGTTTTTGGAGGTTCGAATGGTATTTGGTAGCAACTCCGGTGGCCAATCGTGTTGCCTTCCAAAGCGTGAATGTCCTCATCTTTATTTTTCCTTTGGCTTTCATCATTGCCTCATAAATTTATTTGGTTCCAGATTCGTGGAACGATGTAGTATCTTGTCCTTTACGAGTCAAAAATATCACAAGGCCTCAAAAATTTTATTCTCATCAACCCGGTAGTACATCTGCGACATATCAGTAAGTAACCCGATAATAAATATAAACAAGCAGTCAAAAGAGGTCGAAATGACAGCACAGTCCAGCGAGGATGAACAATTCTAAGTTTTTAGATTTGCACATTTTTTATCAAAAACAGTCAAGAGAAATAACCCAGCAATGGTGTTAGTAATGGAACTAAGTTCTATGTTAATAGACGGCAAAATCTAGCCGGTCCAGTGAAGATCAAATAGAATCCAAATAGCAACAAAGGGAGTCCTTGCACATATCAGTCGCAACAAACAACCAAAGACGAGAGAGACAGTCGCCGAAATATCCAACCACAAACGGGGTCGCCGGAGTCCTATGGAGGTATGTCGGAACTAAGCAGCAACAACACCAAATCATTCACCAGAAAGAGTCAAACCAACAAATATTAGTTACAACTGAAAGTATTAACAAAAGACATACTAACACAATAAGAGATAACATAGATGATAGCCATAGGTTAGGAGTGGCGTTGACAGGCCACAGATCTGGTGAGCTTCCAGTGAAACCGGGGTTAAATGATAGCCACCAGAGTTTGAGTCTCTGGCCAGATCTAGTTTGTGACTTTTAAATCCAAGCCCCCATGTTATTCATATATAAAACAAACAAAAAAAATCAGAAGAGGGGGGAAGATCGTGGCCAGCAAGATCTAGAGATTCATCAACATCTCCGGTGAAGTCGACGCGGCGGGCTTTTCCGATGAGGAGCCTCTGCCATCGCCGGTCTGTGAAAGAGAGAGAGATAGGGAGGAGAGAGAGGTGTCCAACGGTGTAGGGGACAGCGAAATAGCCATGGCCGTCGCAGGTCATCACCTCCAGCGGCGGCGGCGGCCATGGGGAGGTAAAACTTGAGAGCCTTTTTTAAGGGGCAGGCCGCTGGTGCTCTCAACAGGTGAGAGGGAATGATAGAACAATTAGGGGTGGTTTGGTATGAACAAAGTAATGCAAGATTAGTAATGTAGGGATTAGTAAGCACGGATTGTAGTGCTGAGATTATTTTTTATCAAGTGTTTGGTTCATTGTATTAAAAATTAATTATGCAATGTATAAGTCTGGATTTAGTAATTTTAAGTCTTATCCATGTATAGCTAATCCAGGGATTAGTAATCTCTTCCTTTCCTTGGTATTAGTTAATCCCTCATATGAGGTATAACTAATTCATGTATTAGGTAGGAGTAAATTGAGTTGACCAACCAAACATGGTATTGGACGGATTAAATTTTTATACGGGAATTATTTTGCTTAATACGGCCTACCAAACGACCCCTTAGGGTTGGGCGGCTAATCTTAGAGAATGAGGGGAGTATGGCGTTGTGTGTATATTATTCTTGTAGTGGGTATAAAATGTGGGGGTGTGGGGTAGCAAGCTTAGGAGCCAAGTTTTGAATTAAAAAAAAAAAAGAAAAACCATAAAAGAAAATAGATAGTCAACAATGAAAGAAAGTCAAGTCACATTGATATCATATCACGTCAATGTCATGTCGCATCAATTAGTCACGTCAAATATCTTATCACATTGGATGTTGACGGGACATTGAAATTGACCGGACTTAATCCGTATTTTGCAAAACTAACTCTATTGGCTTCCATATAATTAATATATCGTGTTACGAATTGAAAAATAATTATTTAATTAGAATATCTTGTAGTATTTATTAAAAATGTAATTACTACAATTGTGTCGTAGTAAATTTCTTTTTTGAAAAGATAATAAATTAATAAAAAATCCTAATATTTGAAAAATAAGACAATTATTAATAAATTGTTTGAAATTTAGAAAAATGCACAAAAATGATAGTATTTAACTATTTGCAATAAAATGATAAACATTCACATATTTTGTAAAATAGGAATAATTATCAATAAATTGCATTAAAGCTAAATACTTTACAAAAAATTACATTTTTATCATTTTTGACTAGGAAGCCTGCAGAAGTTAATATTTAAATACAGATGGTCAAAATTGAGTTTCAACATATGGTTTGAGGCTTGGGAGTGGTCCAGGGAATCGGATGCACCTCCAAATGTGTGGAAGGATTTTTCAGAGGCTTTTCTGGATCACTGCCACTAGAGATTCGATAGCCCCAAATTGATAGATTCTTAGCTCTTAGGCAGGACAATATAAGCGTGCGAGAATATAGTCTCAAATTTGATTCCTTGGCAAGGTATGCTCTAACTATTGTGTCTACGATGCGAGATAGGGTACATTGGTTCGTGGCTGGTCTTGAGCCGTATTTGATTGGAGACTGTACAGTAGTATCTCTACAACAGGATATGGATATCTCTCGGATACAAGCATTTGATTAGAACTTAAAGAACCATAAGTGCCAACTCCATGTTACTCAATATATAGAGAGGGAGCAACATAAGATAGCTAAATTTATTGGGTGCTATGGAGAATCACGGGGTGGTTTTAGACCACAGTGTTCTAGGTGACCAGCTTATCCTGCTAGTAGTGCTCCGCCTCAGTTTCGGTGGCCTAAGTATGATCGTTATGCCCAGTGTGGATCGGGTCAGAGTTCGCGGGCACCAATTTCTCAGCCTTAGAGGAGCTCGAGTCAGACGAGGCTGCCTTTGCCGCCTTGTCATCTGTGTGGAAAGATACATCCTGGACAGTGTCGTCGAGGTTCAGATGCATGTTATTGGTGCAGGTTTTCAGGCCATATGATGTGGGATTGCTCGAGGAGGGGCGAAGGTGGCAAGGCTCAGCCGACTGTGTCCGTAGCAGCTTCATATTAACAATGCATCCTTCAGGGAATGGTCCACAAGCACCAGCCGATCGAGGTAGAGGTAGAGAAAGAGCATCTAGTTTAGGTGGTACCTAGAACCACATTTATGCCTTAGTGAGTCGATAGGATCTGAAGTCGTTACCAGACATTATTATACGTATATTGTCTATCTCCTTACATGATTTTTATGCATTGATATATCTAGGATTTACTCTGTCATGTCACTTTGTTTGTCGATGATAAGTTCGAGATAGATATGTAAGCCATTTGTTGTATCTATGCCAGTTGGTGAATCAATTATTGTTAGGCAGGTCTATCGAGGTTGTGCGGTTGTAATTTGTAGCTATCATACTGCAACTGATCTTGTTGAGCTAGAAATGGTGGATTTCAATGTTATCATGGGCATGGATTGGCTAGCATCTTCTCATGCCATGGTTGATTGTCGTATGAAGGTTGTTAGATTTCAATTTTTGAGTGAGCCAGTCCCCGAATGGAAAGGTAAAGCTGTCACCCTTAAGAGTAGGTTTATTTCCTACCTTAAGGAGAGGAAGTGATCTCTAAGGAGTACATCTATCATCTAGTTCAAATTAGAGATTTGGATGCAGAACCACCAACTCTTTAGTCTATTCCAGTGGTTAGTGAATATCTAGACGTGTTATCGGAAAACTCCCAAGTATTCCTCTAGAGAGGGAGATTGATTTTGGTATTGATGTGCTTCCAGACACCCAATTGATATCTATCCCTCTTTACCGAATGGCTCCTGCCAAGCTGAAGGAATTGAAGGAGCAATTGAAGGATTTGTTGGAGAAAGACTTTATCTCTACTAGTACTTCCCGTGGGGTGCACCAGTATTGTTCGTACGTAAGAAAGGTGGTTCGTTGAGGATGTGCATCAATTAACGACAGCTGGATAAGGTTACCATAAGGAGCTACATATCTGCTCGCAAGGATCGATGACCTATTTGATCAGTTAGAGGGTGCCTCTTCATTCTTGCCTTCTACTTCCTTTCTTCATATCCTCAGTGGCTTCCAAATCATCTGCTTCTACTGCTCTTGCTACTTCTCCTTGTCACACTATTATAGTCGATGATTTTCCCTCTACAGTAGCTCTAGGTAGGAATAGAAGAAGGGGAGGAAGGCTTCGTAGCGTTGGTTCTATGGTAAATAGAAATAACTTATCTTCTGTCAAATGAAGTTCTTCAAAATCTGATTCTTCTTCCAAATCTAGAACTTCTTCTACTTCTAAGTCTTCTTCCAAGGGTAAAGCAAAGCTCGATAATGAACCCTTAGCCGAACTCTTAGTATCTGAGATTGTTCATTAAGAATTAAACTTTGTTGCCAACTGTCTAGAATGGAACAATAACATAAACAAAAGAGAAGGTCATAACGAGCCTATTGACTTTTAACCTTACTATCATCGAACCTAGTCATCTTCCTCTTGTTCATAGAGAGTGCCGATGGAGATCTAATTTTCCAATCGAAGCCCCTGCTGAAGACGATCTAATAACCAGTTATCGTGAATGTTATTCGTTTATCCAAACTTACTCCTTGACACCATAAAGACTTTTGAAGATTCATCTCAAAGGAAGGATCCCTAATAACTTCCAATAAACGTCTCTTTTTCCATTATGCAACCCCATTTCCCTTAGGTTCGAACCTACAATGGACCTGATGATCATCGAATTCTATCGTTCAACGTGTGCCTGGGTCAAATAGCCCCTATAGTTTGGAGGGCAGTAGCGTGCCTATGCTACTTGTCGAATTTGGTTTAAGCTAATTTTACTTTTCATCATCTTCTTCATTTGTACTCCCCAAAACTTTTCCGTGCTGGAAGTTTCACACTTACGACAAGAAGTAAACGGGTTGTTGTTGGTGCCGAGGATGATCAAGACCGAGGGTGGTACAGTAGGTTCGTGGCAACTCCAACTCAGGAGTTGGTGGGAGATGAGAATATGCCTTTTCTTGAAAAGTGAAACTTCAAACGCAAGTCTCCATCACTATCTCCAAATTTCGCTCTTTTTAATTAAAACTTTAATTTTTCCATATACTCGTTCTGTAGCAACCATAGAAGTTTTTGGTAAAATCCCATACTTCCGTGAGTGGGTGGCGTTGATGCTATCTTCCGCTCCCATGGATCAGAGGACTTGGAAATTTCTTTCCAAATTTTGTTCGATGGAAAGTGAAAACTCACGATAAATCATTTTTTTGCACCGTGCTTATTTTCGTGTTCATTTACTTTTCTTTTTTAACACTTCATTTTCGTGTGCAGGATTTAGAATCTGCAGTGCCCCCTTCTTCCGCTCCTACTATTAGACTTGATGTCCACACAACTTAGGAAAGTATCATAAGTTTGTCCTCTTCAAAGAGAAAATATAGAGAAACTCTTTCCTGTAAAGAAGAAGAGGAAGAGGAGGAAGATTCTCTACTTAAGAAGAAACCTCATTCAAGAAAGCAGGTTGTGTTGGAAGATGACTAGAATAATCCTCAAGCCCAGCCTTTCGAAATAGTTTCATTTCATTTGGTTGATGAACCAGAAGATAACGGTGATTTCAGTGAAAGAAACTGCTGAACTAGCTTCAGTATCGATCAAAGAATTTTTTGATCAAAGATTCGGGATCGTGATGGTGGATACCACCATATTGATTTTGCAAAGATTACCAACCTTCCTCAGCTCCATCTTTAGCTTCTTCCGTTTGTGCTCAAAATAAAGTCGATCCTTCTAATAAAAGAAACATGCAGCAAGTGATAGTAGAGGTTCCTCGAAGGAAAAAATTAGAGTCACATTCTCCAATCACTCTCGTCTTTGATATGATTCATTCAGATCTCAATTATAATTTCTTCCTTTTTATTCATTTTTTCTTTTTCTTCGTACTTATCTAACTTTTTAAACCTCCTTAAGAAAAATCAATTTGATGGGTACGGAGTTGATAAAGAGGGTGGCTTGGACTGAGCAATAAGTTGAGGAGTTAGGCGCAGAGGCTGATAATTGGAAGGCGTAATTTGAGAGCTTTCAGTTAGAGAAGGAGGAGTTGGAAAAATAAAAACAAGTTTTTCAACAACAACTCAAGTTGTCGACCGCTGAGTTAGCAGTGACGAAGGCTGAGGCAAATCAAATTGAGAAGGAAATGGCTAAAATGGATACTAGCTTTTCTGAGCAACACTCTAAGGCCACAGAGGAGATTCGACGTTTGAAAGAACTTCACAACTAGAAAGAGATATATGCTGGTGAAATAGTTCAAGAGTTCGCTCAAGCCAAAGAGGATCTTCGTGCCTTTTCTGATAGGATTACTTTCCTTGAGTCTTATTTGGAACCTTTGAAGGTTTCTTATGATGCTGCTGAAGCAGAGAAAGAGAAATTGCAAGCTGAAGTAGATCAGTGGGAGGAGAAATGTAAAACTCTGACCGTTCATTTTGAGAGTTAGCGTTCCATTCGGTGGCTTAAGGTCTCAAGTAGCTATGTATTGTGTATTATGACTTGCATGTGTGGCCGGATTCGATTTTTGGATGATTCAGGTTTATTTGGAAGAATGAGTCTTGTTTTAGAAGTTTGACTTTTTTATAGACGACTCTGGAATGGTGTTTTGATGATTCCAATATCTTCGTGTGTCGATTATGGATTTAGGCGTATGCAGGATTTGGATTTGGAGGTCTGTAGGTTGATTTGTTGTATTTTGGCGAAAGCTAAAAATTTGAAGGTTTGGAAGGTTTGATCGGGAGTTGACTTTATTGATATCAAGTTTGGATTGCGATTCAGTAAGTTGAAATAGCTGCGTTGTGTCATTTGGGACTTGCATGCAAAATTTAATGTCATTCAGGGTTGATTTGATATGATTCGGCGCGAGTTGTAGAAGTTGAAAGTTCATAGTTCATTAAGCTTGAACTGAGATGTGATTCATGGTTTTGATGTTATGTTTCGGTATTTGAGGTCGCGAGTAGGTTCGTGTTATATTTTGGGACTTGTTGATATGATTTGATGGGGTTCCGAGGGGCTTGGGTGTGTTTTGGATCATTGGTTGAGAGATTACTTAACTTATAAAATGTGGAGCTTGTCCATGGTCAATATCGGGTCAAGACGTCCTCTTTCAGTATTTTGAGTGCGCGAGCAGGTCCGTAGCGTGTTTTATGATTGAAATGCATATATGGTTTGTGTTTGAGAGGTTTCAGATGAGTTTCGGGGTGGTTTCGTATCATTACGGTGAAGTTTGAGATTGCTGGTGCTGGTACTTCGTAATTGCGAACTTTTTGTTGCAATTTCGAACTACTGCATTTGTGAACTTTTGGTTGCAATTGTGAACCTTGGTCGCAATTGCGAACGTCCGTAATTGCGAACTTTTGGTCGCAAATGCAACATCTGCAGCTGGGTTAAGGGTTGGAATTTCGGGATTTTAGCTCATTCTTCATATTTTGAACCCTAGACTCGGTAGGAGGTGATTTGGAAAGTGGACTTTTATCTACAATCATTGGGTAAGTGATTTTGATTAATTTTCTACTATTTTACATGATTATATATGAGATTTAACATCAAAATTATGAAAATCAAAGGGGAATTTTGAGAAACTTTGTTTATGTTTTAAAAAATGTAAATTTGGGATTTGAGAGTCAAATTGAACTCGAATTTTGAAACAAAACACATATATAAACTCGTGGGGTTATGGTTAGTCGGAATCTACCCTTGCACCCGGGTTTTGATCGGGCAGGCCCGGGGTTGACTTTTGAGAAATTGTTTAAGGATCATAACTTTATTTATTGGGATTGATTTCTCTTGTATTATTTAATGTTATTAAGTCCATTTTGGTTAGATTTTCGCCGAGCGGAGGTGAATTGTAAAGGAAAAGCTATTTTAGAGTATTGATTGAGGGCTTTTGAGGTAAGTATCTTGCCTAACATTGTGTGGGGGAACTACCCCATAGGAATTGGATCGTTTGCACTATTTAAACTACGTGAAGATGTGTACATGAGGTGACGAGTATGTATACGGCGTATATGTGAAAATTTGACCGTTTTAGACTATTAGGTTTCTTATACACATTAAAATGAAGTTGCCTTATCATGTTATATCCTCTATTGCTAAATTTACCCTTACATGCCTTACTTGAAGTTGATTGGTTCATGTTCTATCCTTTGTTGCCAAATATACTCTTATATGCTTTAATTGGAGTTGTTGCCTCTTTTATTACATGTTATCTTTTCCATTGTGATTTATCCTTACTTGAAATCATTGTTATATGTTGCTTCTCTTGTTGTTGAGTTATTCTTATTTTAAATCATTGTTACATGTTATCTATCCTATTGTTGAGTTATTCTTATTTGATATTGTTGTTACACATTATCTCTCTTATTGTTGAGTTATTCTTATTTGAAATCATTGTTACATGTTATCTCTCCTATTGTTGAGTTATTCTTATTTGAAGCCATTATCACTTGTTATGTCTTTCATTGTGAGATCGGTCTTCCGTTTCGTTGTGCTTTTGTAATTGTTTTGTTGATTTACTTGCCATACTCGCGGGTTATTGTTGTTGTTGTTGTTGTTGTACTCAGTGTTGTTGAGCCGAGGGTTATGTTTGGGTGTGGTATTAAAATTATTTTTAAGGAAATGTGGTGGCATATAGGCACATGTGGTGCAAGTTGTTATATTATTTTATGTTTTTGGCATACGTGGTATTGTTGAGAGGATTACCGGGGTGTTCGCACGTGATTTGTCTGTGCTATTATTATTATTGATATTTGCACATGCGGCGTGACAAGGGAGGATATATAGGTTCACACATATAGTGAGACAAGGTGAGAATATTATCATGCACGTGTGGCGAGACAAGGCAGGCGTTTACTTTATGGTTGCGCACACGCCGAGACAAGGGGGCTATGTCAGGGATGATTTGTGATGATATGTGATGATCTGAGGGCATTGCTATTGATGATATTTGTGTAGTGGTGTGTCTACCTTGGGTGAGTCATGCATATTATAGTTTTATTGTATTGTTTCCTATGTGCCATTCCTTGTCTCTGATCTTACTTGTTGACTCGAGCTGTCATAGAACACTTGCACAAGCATACACCGAAATTAGTCACTAATATCAGTCTAAGAAAATGAGCCCTGATGTTTATTGATCATTTGCATGCATTCTTGTATATTTGCCTTCTTTGCGTGAATTGTATTATTGGCACCGTGAGTTGTCCATGCGGATATGAGATATTGCTACTATTGGAACGTGAATTGTCCATGCGGTTATCAAGTATCGTTACTGCTAGCACGTGAGTTTTCCGTGAGGATATGAGATATTGTCACTCTATTAGCACGTGAGTTGTCCGTGCAGATATGAGATATTAATGGTATTGGCACGTGAGTTGTCCATGCGGATGTGATTTGTAATGTGGGCACAAGATGCCAAGTGATTAGAGTTCGTAAGTTGGGACCCGTAATTGTGATTATGAGGTGTGGTACCTCGGGGAAATTCTTGTATAAACCTTGTGTGAGATTGGTTGTTCTATTGGGTTGTTGCATGTTTTCCCTTACTTGGTTTCCACCGGACTTTAACTGTATTCTTCTTACTTTACGGTGTTATTACCTGTTGTTCCTGGTTGCTAATTGTTGCTTCTAGTTTTCTATTGCAAGTATTGTTTTGTTATTCTTATCATGCTTAGCTTTATATTGATATTGTTCCTTGTTAGTTTCATGTTCGTACTTGTACAGATTATTATGTCAAGTTGGTGTCTTGATTGTTCCTCCTCACTACTCCACAAAGGTTAGTCTTGATACTTACTTTGTACCGCTGTGGTATACTCATGCTACGCTTCTACCCATTTTTGTGCAGATCCATGTACTTCGGAGCGTGCTGGTCATTAGTTAGCTGATTGTGATCTCCGGTGGAGACTTCAAGGTATACCTGCCGTCGCGTTTGCAGGCCTCAGAGTCACCTTCTAAAATTTTACTTTGTACTATTTATTTCTATTTCGGAACAGTTGTACCTAGAGATTTTATGGTGAACTAAGTAGAGCTTATGACTTGTACTACCGATTTTGGGATATTGTACATCTATTGATGGTTGTTGGCTTGTACAAAAATTTCTGGTTCATGTTAAATTGTTAATTCGTATAAATGTGTTAAATAACTCTCTATGTGTTAGGATTACCTAGTCCTAGGGACTAAGTACCATCACGACTCCTGAGGAGGGATTTTGGATCGTGACAAGTTGGTATCAGAGCTCTAGGTTCATAGGTGCTACGAGTCATAATCAAGTTTTCTTGCGGATCAGAACTGAGACGTCTGTACTTATCTTCAAGAGGCTACGAAAGTATTAGGAAAACTTCACTTCTTTTATTCCTATGGTGCGAGTTTATTGATTTTGGAGTTTGAGCTTTTGTCATTTTATTCTCTCACAGATGGTGAGAACACGAGCTGCAGTTACTGATGACACTGCCCCTAGAGCCGGTGTTGCTATGGGCAGAGGCAGAGGCAGAGACCGAGGAGGAGCACGTGCTATAGCTAGAGCACCTACCAGAGCAATAGCTGAGGAGTCACCAGTAGCTCCGGTTGGGGGATAGGCACCAGAGGCGCCTTTTCCTACCTCGGGATTCCAGGAAACTTTAGCACAGTTCCTGTGCATGTTTGATACATTGGCTCAGGCGGGATCGATTCCGGTTGCACCATCTACTTCACAAAATGGGGGAAGAGCTCAGAATCTTGCCGCCCGTACTCCGGAGCAGCGGGTCCACATTGGTCAAGTTTCGGGTGTCATGCTTGCACAACCTATTATTCCGGTTCAGCTTGAGGTCAGGCTAGGGGCATATGAGGAGGAGCAATTGAGACTTGAGAGATTCAAGAAGTATCGTCCTCCCACTTTCAGTGGCTTAGCTTCAGAGGATGCACACGGTTTTCTAGAGAAGTTTCATCATATTCTCTGCACCATGGGCATTGTGGAGATGAGTGGGGTTGCTTTTACTACTTTCCAACTATCTAGAGTAGCGTATTAATGGTGGTGGGCCTATGAGGAGGGTAGTTTAGTCGATGCAGCTTCACTTTCATGGATTTAGTTTTCAGAGATGTTCGTGAGAGAGTTTGTTCCACAGACCCTTCGAGATGAATGGCGGCACGGAGTTCGAGCAGTTGTGCCAAGATACTATGTCAGTGTCAGAGTATGTTGCTAGATTCAATGATTTGTCCAGGCATGCAACTGCTTTGGTTTCTACAGTTAGAGAGCGAGTCCACAGGTTCATTGAGGGGCTCAGTTATGGTATCCAATTTAGCATGGCTCGGGAGTTGTAGATAGATGTTCCATTTCAGTAGGGGGTAGAGATCGCTCGCAGATTAGAGGGTATTCGGGGTCAAGAGAGAACGGGCAAGGAGGCTAAGAGTCTCGTGGATCGGGAGGATTTACTGATCCCTATATTGGAGGCAAGGTACGTCATGGTAGAGGTTTTGTGGGTCAGCCAGTTCAGTTTGCACTTCAGGCTTCACGCGGTGTTTCAGATATCCATGGGTCCCAGAGTACCCGTATCGAACAGCCTCCACAGCCACATTAGCGGAGAGGTTGCTTTGAGTGTGGAGATACCAGCCATATGATGAGAAATTATCCTAGACTCCAGAAAGATGTGTCATAGCGGGGTATTCAGGCTATGCGTTCTACTCCAGATGCTGCCATACCTGCACCGCCAGCTAGGGGTTTAGACGGGTAGAGGTCGTCCTAGAGGGGGAGGCTGGGCCCATTGTTATGCTTTTCTTGGTTGGGCAGAGGTTGATGCACCAGATGATGTCATTACAGGTATGATTTCGATTGATTACAGAGATACACTTATGTTATTTCGATATGGTCCCATTGATTGGTAAGATTTCCTACCTTGCTTCAAATATGGTTGTGTTTTGTGATTCTTGTACTGTGTTCATGTGTTCATGCCGGTTAGGGAATTCTATTGTGATAGCTTGTGTCTATCGTCCTTGTTTGGTTGCTATTGCGGGTCATGAGGCTTGGGTGAACTTTCTGTTAGTTAAATATGATAGGATTTGATGTGATCTATTGATGATTTGGCCAGACTTATGGTTTGGGTTCTCTACAGGTATGGGAAGTTATTACGTGTTGTGGTTTTGGTTATACGAGGTTGAGTTAGTAAAATGGTTTAGTTGCTGAAATGTTTACCTTACTCGTGATTCTGAGTGGAGGATGGGGACCTAGTGTACCTTGTGAATGGGTGTGTGAATGCGCCCCGGTGAGGTCATATTAAGGTAAAATTTGTTGTGGTTGTTGCGTGTATCTTGCTTCATCCTTGTGGACTGGATCTGCAGTATGGTATCGATGGGGAGTTATGCTTGTTTGGCTTGTTTGATGGTCCTCTCATGTGTTCCTCTTTTCATATTCAGTCATATTCGAGGTGTGCTTGTTGTGAAGGTTTGGACAAGGTTTTAGTTGATATGACACCATTTGCTGGTACCGGGCTTGGTAATGGACAACTATTATGGTCAGAGTTGTTGCTATAGGCATATGGGTGATGTGTTATGTCACGTGGTTGTATCTTGTGGATGTATGCATGAGCAATCGCAACTAGTTAAGGATTTTACATAGTGGTTGCGTGATGATAGGGCGCTTAGTGGATGTGAAAATTTGATTCTAAGGCTTATCGGCATGAGTAGCAGGAATAATCTTCGGTTGAGATGATGTTGTCGGGCCTATGTGGATTAGGTGATGTAGGATCACCCGTGGTTACGTGTATGGTGAGTTTGTACCGTGATTTGATGTCTTGGGAAAGACTCTTGGCACGTTCGAGGACGAACGTGTGTTTAAGAGGGGGAGAATGTAACGACCCGACCGGTCGTTTTGAGAATTAGCATTCCGTTCGGTGGCTTAAGGTCTTGAGTAGCTTTGTATTGTGTATTATGACTTGCATGTGTGGCTGAATTCGATTTTTGGATGATTCGGGGTTGATTTGGAAGAATGATTCTTGTTGTAGAAGCTTAAGTGGCAAGAACCAGAGTTTGACTTTTGTGTAGACGACTCCGAAATGGTGTTTTGATGATTCCAATAGCTTCATATGGTGATCTTGATCTTGGACTTAGGCGTATGCCGGATTTGGATTTGGAGGTCCATAGCTTGATTTTTTGCATTTTGGCGAAAGTTGGAAAGTTGAAGGTTTGGAAGGTCTGACCGAGAGTTGACTTTGTTGATATCGGGTTCACATTGTGACTCCAGAGTTGGAACAGTTCCGTTGTGTCATTTGGAACTTGCATGCAAAATTTGACATCATTCCGTGCTGATTTGATATGATTTGGCGCGAGTTGTAGAAGTTGACAGTTCATAATTCATTAAGCTTGAATTGAGGTGCGATTCATGGTTTTGATGTTATGTTTTAGGATTTGAGATCTTGAGTAGGTTTGTGTTATGTTTTGGGACTCGTTGGTATGATTTGACGGGGTCCCTAGGGGCTTAGGTGTGTTTTGGATCATTGGTTGAGAGACTAGTTAAGTTAAGAAATTTGGAGCTTGTCCATGGTCAATATTGGGTCAAGACGACCTTTTTTAAGTTTTTTGAGTGCGCGAGCAGGTCCAAAGCGTGTTTTATGATTGAAATGTATATATGGAATGTGTCCGGGAGGTTCCGGATGAGTTTTGGGGTGGGTTCAGATCATTTCGGTGAAGTTTGGGATTGCTGGTGCTAGTACTTCGCAATTGCGAACTTTTGTTGCAATTGCAAACTATTGCATTTGAAAACTTTTGGTTGCAATTGCGAATATGTGGTCGCAATTGCGAACGCCCACGATTGCAAACTTTTGGTCGCAAATGCGAACATCCACAATTGCGAACTTTTGGTCGCAAATGCGACATCTGCAGCTGGCTTAAGAGTTGGAATTTCAGGGTTTTAGCTCCTTTTTTCATATGTTTTAACCCTAGACTCGGTAGGAGGCGATTTGGAGAGGGACTTTTCATCTATAATCATTGGGTAAGTGATTTTAATTAATTTTCAACTATTTTATATGATTATATATGAGATTAACATCAAAATTATGAGAATCAAAGGGGAATTTTGGAAAAAAATTTCTATGTTTTGAAAAATGAAAATTTGGGATTTGAGTGTCGAATTAGACTCAGATTTTGAAACAAAACACATATTAGAGTTGTGGGTTTATGGGTAGTCAGAATCTATCATTGGACTCGGGTTTTGATCGGGCGGGCTCGGGTTTACTTTTGTTGACTTTTGAGAAATTATGTAAAGATCATTGCTTTATTTATTGGGATTGATTCTCTTGCATTATTTAATGTTATTAAGTCGATTTTGGTTAGATTTTAAGCTGAGCAAAGGCGAATTGTAAAGGAAAAGCTATTTTAGAGTATTGATTGAGAGCTTTTTAGGTAAGTATCTTTCCTAACGTTGTGTGGGGAAACCACCCAATAGGAATTGGGTTGTTTGCACTATTTGAACTACGTGAAGACGTGTACACGAGTTGACGAGTGAGTATACGGCTTATATGTGGAAATTTGACCATTTTCGACTCTTAGGTTTCTTATGCACATTAAAATGAAGTTGCCTTATCATGTTATATCCTCCATTGCTAAATTTACCCGTACATGCCTTATTTGAAGTTGATTGGTTCATGTTCTACCCTTTGTTGCCAAATATACTCTTATATGCTTTAATTGGAGTTGTTGCCTCTTTTATTACATGTTATCTCTTCCATTGTGATTTATCCTTACTTGAAATCGTTGTTACATGTTGCCTCTTATTGTTGAGTTATTCTTATTCAAAATCATTGTTACATGTTATCTATCTTTTGTTGAATTATTCTTAATTGATATCGTTGTTACACATTATCTCTCTTATTGTTGAATTATTCTTATTTGAAATCATTGTTACATGTTATCTATCCTATTGTCGAGTTATTATTATTTGATATTATTGATACATAGTATCTCTTCTATTTTTCAGTTATTCTTATTTTAAGCCATTATTACTTGTTATGTCTTTCATTGTGAGCTCGTTCTTCCATTTCCTTGTGCTTTTGTAATTCCTTTATGATTTACTTGTCGTACTCCCGGGTTATTGTTCTTGTTGTTGTACTAAGTGTTGTTGAGCCGAGGGCTATGTGTGGTTGTGGTATTGAATTTTTTTAAAAGGAAATATGGTGGCATATAGGCGCATGTGGTGCGAGTTGTTATATTGCTTTATTTTTTTGGCAAATGTGGTATTGTTGGGAGGATTGTCAGGATGTTCCTACGTGAGTTTTCTGTGTAATTGTTATAATTGATATTTGTAAATGTGGCGTGACAAGGCGATATATGTGGGTTTGCGCGTGTGGCGAGACAAGGTGAGAACATTATTATGCACGTGTGGCAAGAAAAGGCGGCATTTACTTTATTGTTGCGCACGCGGGGAGACAAGGGGCTACGTCAGGGATGATTTGTGATGATCTATGACGAACTGGGGGCATTGTTATTGATGATATTTGTGTAGTGGTGTGCCTACCTTGTGTGAGTGATGCATATTACGGTTTTGTTGTATTATTTCCTATGTGCCATTCCTTGTCTTTGATATTACTTGTTGACTCAAGTTGTGATAGAACACTTGCACAAGCATACACCGTAATTAGTCACTCATATCAGTCTAAGAAGATGAACCCTGATGTTTATTGATCATTTACATGCATTTGGCTTAGGTTGATGCGGAATAAGCCATTTTTCCCCTGTTTCTATGGAAAGGTGCCGAAGGAATAGGCACGTTGTACACCTGCCTTCTTTGCATGAGTGGTACTATTGGCATGTGAGTTGTCCGTGTGTATATGAGATATTGCTACTATTGGCACATGAGTTGTCTGTGTGGTTATGAGGTATTGTTACTTCTAGCTCGTGAGTTGTCCGTGCGTATATGAGATATTGTCACTCTCTTAGCACGTGAGTTGTCCGTGCAGATATGAGGTTTTAATGGTATTGGCACATAAGTTGTCCATGCAGCACGTGAGTTGTCCATGCCGATGTGATTTGTAATGTGGGCACAAGATGCCAAGTGATTAGGGTTCGTAAGTTGGGACCCGTAATTGTGATTATGAGGTGTGGTACCTCGGGGAAATTCTTGTATAAACCTTGTGTGAGATTGGTTGTTCTATTGGGTTGTTGCATGTTTTCCCTTACTTGGTTTCCACTGGACTTTAACTGTATTCTTCTTACTTTACGGCGTTATTACCTGTTGTTCCTGGTTGCTAATTGTTGCTTCTAGTTTTCTATTGCAAGTATTGTTTTGTTATTCGATAGCATCCTAGGAAGCTCAACTATATTCAAGGACAAGGATGAAGCTTTGGAAGCTCCTAGAAGGCCATTTACAAGATCTCAAGCTAAAGAATTACAAACTAAGGTTGCTGGACTTTAATGGCAAATAAAGAAGCTTTTAATTGTAGAGGACGAGATCAAGCCCAAGGGAGATGAATTGTACAAGTTTTACAATTATTTGGTGGTCCAAATTGAAGTCCAAAAGGAGGAAGATTGGGTCCCGAACTCGACCCTTGAAATCCACCAAAAGGGGACCCAGAAGAGCTCAAAATGAGTTTAAAAGAGGTCCAAAAGGGGGTGTTTGAAAAGGAGCCCAATTGGAGTCAAAACCAATGGCCCAAACTAGTAGTTTTAAGGTCAAAATATGCCCCAAAGGGATTTGGCCGCCCACCCTACCAAATTTAATGACTTTTCTTATTCCTTAGCAACCACCCTACCTAATTTTAATGACTTTTTATGCCTTAGCAGCCACCTTACCTAATTTTAAGAACTTTTACTCCTATAAATAAGGAGTTCTTCTCATTCATTGAGGATTTCATTATTGATTAAGAATATTATACTTTGAGAGTTCTGTTGAACCTTTGTTACTTATGCTTTGAGATTTATCTTTCAACCTTTACTAGTTCATAGTTCAAGGTAGTAAGATAACTTCTCTATTGTGATATTATTGATTACTTTGTGGTATTCTTAGAAAGAAATTAATATTGTTGTCTCAAGTTACTCGTAAAGGGGTCAAGATCCGAATATATTATTTTGATTTGTTTTTAAGTGAAGGCGTTAGATTTCGTCAATAAATCAAAACGTTGTTGCTTGGATCTTTGTCAAGGCTATAGAACTTGCGTTCTTTGAAGGTCTTGGAATTCATTCCTTGAATTTTCTCATATCCTTTATTTTCTGCACTATAATTCTAGTTGTTCAATTCCTTATTGTTATTGCTTCTGCATTTACTTCTCAAATTCTTACTCTAGTTTAGATCCCTGACGTTGTTGTTATCATTATTCTTTCCATGCTTAGCTTTATATTGATATTGTTCCTTGTTAGTTTCATATTCGTACTAGTACAGGTTATTATATCAAGTAGGTCTCTTGACTATTCCTCATCACTACTCCATCGAGGTTAGTCTTGACACTTACTGGATACCGCTGTGGTGTACTCATGCTATGTTTTCTGCACATTTTTGTGCAGATCCAGGTACTTCAGAGCATGCTATTCATTAGTTAGCTGATTGTGAGTTGCGTCGTAGACTTCAAGGTATACCTGCTGTCGTGTTCGCGGGCCTCAGAGTCACCTTCTTAAATTTACTTTGTACTGTTTATTTCTATTTCGTAACAGTCGTACCTAGAGATTTTCTAGAGAACTCAGTAGAGCTTATGCCTTGTACTACCAGTTTTGGAATATTGTACATCTATTGATGGTTATTGGCTAGTATAGAAATTTCTGGTTCATGTTAAATGGTTGATTCGTATAAACCTGTTAAATAACTCTCTATGTGTTAGGCTTACCTAGTCCTAGCGACTATGTGCCATCACGACTCCTGAGGAGGGATTTTGGGTCGTGACAAGAAATATTTTGCTCTCGAGGACAAATTGACTATGGATGTAAGTTGGGCATATCTCCATACCTGCTTCAGGACTCTGACTGAAGCTAGTTAAGAAGGTTTTAACCTTGAATCTGAACTTGTGAAGGTTAAAGAAGCCATTGAAGTGTCTCAGCAAGGTCAAAGCTTCTCCACTCTCGAAAAAGATTGTTTTTGGGGTGATGTGAGTAAAGAAGATGTGGAGGCAGAACCTCACCCTTTATCTTCGAGTTCCCAAGCTGATCCTCCCCAAGTTGTTGATCCTTTCCCAGCTGCTACTCCTTTGCAACAAGTTGTTTCTCCTGATCATTAGCTTTTATTGTTTCCAAGTGTTTTCATCTATCTTTGGAGCATTTTGTGAAATATCTCCTTGCCTATTATACAAGTTTCCTTTGCTTTGCTCTTTCTGTTTTGCCGAGTCTTTTATGCATTACTTATTTTTAAATTTAAGTAAATGCTTTTTTGATGCCATAACTAAACACATACGACCTTAATCATAAAAGAGGGCGCTTTTATGCAATCGACACTAATGAAGATGATGTCTCACCTTCATATTGGTGTGAAAATATTCAAGTATAGCATGTTCATGTTGAACATTTAAAGTAATTATTCATTTATGTGAATGTTACAACTGATTTCTTGTAGCAAGATTGTATCGTACTTTACAAATTTTTTGGGAATATTTTATCTTGTGACTGTTTTTGTAAACTAAACTTGAAATTTCTCAAAATTTCTTGAAATTCTTCTTGAGATGCTCTTATCTCCTTAAGATGATACCTTAATCTGCTTAAATAGTCCCATCAGTGTTTGAGTTTGAAGCATAAAAACTTGAATACTGGATCTTCAAATGAACTTTGAAGGCTTCTTCCCTTAGTCTTTTCCCTGAAAAAGAAACATGCACGGGACCCGGGGTTGTTCTTAGATGAAAACTGTGCTTAAACCTTTTCTTCATAATTATTGTAATCTTGAACGAGAATAATTAAGTACTCCGTGTGTCATTTTGGGTCTAATGTCATTATTTGGTCCGAGTTAGCTTTGTGCCTATCGTCTAACATAACGTATATTGTTTGCCCATAATCAAGACATTTAGCCAAAGGACCACTAATCATTTTTCAATATAAGTTCCCTTCCACTAAACAATAGCGAGCATCTTGTATTCGTATCCATTGAGATTGTTTCTTAGACTCTGGTAACATCCCATACTACAAGTAATCTGCAAATTCATTTCGCCAATCCCATGTAATACTAGTAAAATTTACCTCGCTTTTTGTTTGATCGAGCGCTAGATGAAATAGATGCACCACTATTGCATTTTCAAAGATGGTTATTGTCACGACCCAAAATCACACCAGAGCTATGATGGCACCTAACACCGCTTGCTTGGCAAGCTAATGACAGATATGCAAAATTAAACTTTAAAAATGATAACAAATAGTCTCAAATAGCGGAATAGCATAAATAACTAAAGTCGTAATGATAATATAACTGGAACCACCCAAAATCTAGTATCACCGAGTGCATGAGCTCTACAGAGTACAAAATACGAAGTCTGAACAAAATAAAATACCGTCGGAAAGACTAACAGTAATACCATAAGATAAAAGAGGAGACTTCAAGGCCTGCGAACGGAATAGCAATGCTACCTCGAAATTTCCAAGCAAATCAAGATGAATAGCTCACAGGCAACCATCGTTATTAGCAACCCCTAGGTCTACACACGAAGTGCAGAGTGTAGTATGAGTACAACCGACCTCATGTACTCAATAAGTAGTAAGCCTAACCTCGAAAAAAGCAGTGACGAGGTTGACAAAATTTGATGCTCACTTTCAACAGCCAACAACAATAATAACAACAGATAATGACATATAAGGAAAAGCAGCTCAAGTAATAAATGCTAAACTCTAACACAATAAGAACAGAAATAGGCATGCTTTTAAGGTATGTCTATCAAGGCATCAAGTTTTTCATAGAAATCACTTAGACATGGATTTATCAAGGTAAACAGTGATTTCAAGCTCTAAACATCAAGTACAGACATCAAATACCAATTATCATGAGGAGAATAATACTCTATGCATGTATGTCAAATATACATCATAAAGTTAACAACATCATAGTTTAATCATCAAGTATACATAATCTCAGTACGCTCATAGTGCCTGATACAAGTACCCCTCAATCATGTTCTCAACACTCTCACAGTCCTTGGTACTATACCCCTGAATCGTCACAAACACACACAGAGCATTGTACGGGTGCCTAACATAAGTCCCTCACTAAGCACATCTCGTGTGCCTGTACTCATAAGGCCCAAAGTAACATGGGTTATCACCAGATTCCGGAGGGGTGGATCCTAACCCAAGCGCTGATCGGATCAAAAGTCAACAATCAATATCACTCACCAAATATGGGGTCTTTGATACAAACATCACCTCAGTATCAAAAGCAACATGGCTCTATGGCCCAAGATCAGTCATCAATCTCCTCAACTCTTAATATGCCAACATCTCATAGTATACTCAAAACACCGTCACACATAAGGACATTGTTGCGAGATAACATATAAAGGGTACACAGAGACAGAGGTATAAACGCAAATATAATATCATGACTAAATACTATGACTACGGCTAAGGCAAATAGCTATACATAGCAAAAATAGCTCTATCATGTCTCAACAGATAAGCAATTCGCCTAGGCATGATTTCTAGCATGAATAATAGCTCATGTGCTCACACAAGTGGAGAAAACATGGCATCAAAGAGGCATGATAGAAAACAAGGCATATAATATCCTAAGGTCTACTTGGATCATGAATAACTACGGCGTACGCATAGACGCTCGTCACCTCGCAGATGCATCACCCCCAATATATAACAAGCATCATAGCATGCAGGGAGATACTCTTAATCCAAGCCTACATAAGATATTTACCTCAAACGAGCAAAAATTCAATACTCCAAGAATGCTTTTCCCTTAGAAATCACCTACAATTGCCTCGAATCTATCAAAAAATAAGTTAATAATATCAAACAAAGCTATATGAATCAATTCCAAATAATAAATCCTTAATCTTTATTCAATTCTCAAAAAGTGAACCCAGACCCACATGGTCAACACCCGAATCAAGGGTAGATCCTGACTACCCATAATCTCACAAGTCAAAATAGGTGTTTAGATTCCATAACCAAGTCCAAATCATAACTCAAAACCTCAATTTTCACTCTCTTAAGTTATAGGAAAAACCACCCAAATTTACCTCAAAATTCCATGTTTTGAGTGTTAATAATCTGTGTAGATTCTGAAAATAATATCAAAATTGTATAGAAATCACTTAACCTAAATCCTTATATGAAAATCATCAAGCAAAATTGCCCTTCTCCAAGTCCAGGGTTCAAAATAAGAAAGAAGGGGTGAAAATCCCAAAATGACAACTTAAATATTCTGCCCAGGGGTATCCTTCGCGAACATGGTACGAGCCTCGCATTCGCGAAGCACATAAGCTTCTACCCACAAAATAACCCATCTTGTTTGATGAACCAACCTCGTGAACGTGATGACTAAGCATGCATTTGCAACACGATCGCGACCAGGCCTTCGCAAATATGAAGGCCAATCCTCCAGCTCCCAGCTCTCCATCACGCACGCGACCCTCCTAGTGCGAACGCGAAGAGAAACTCCATCATCCATCATGAAAGAGGCCCTTTAGGCACGAACACAAAGAAAAATATCCTCCCCATCTCTCATTCCTTCATCGTGAACATGAGACTCCCCTTGCGAACGTGATGAACACCAGACACTAGCACATCAGCCAACTCCAAACATGCTCCGTGTGGTCCAGAACTCACTCGAGCCTCCCGAGATCCTGTTCAATCATGCCGACAAGTTCATAAATACTACCCCGACCAATCCAAAGCCTCCAAGCACATATGATAACATCGCATCAATGAATCAAAGATCAAATCACAAGTTGAACTTCTCATTAGTTCAAGAACATCCGAAATTTCAACCAAGCGTCCAATTCGATCCTAACCAATTCGGATTACATTAAAACATTGTAACACAGGTTCCAAACAACAAAATGAAGCCATTCCAAGTTTTGGAACAACATTTGAAACCCAGCATCATCAAAGTCAACTATCGGTCAAACTTAAGAACTCTCCAATTCTGTAAATTGCCAACATTCGGCAAATAAGCTCAAAATCTTCTAGGGACCTCAAAATCCAAATACGAACATACGCCTAAGTCCAAAATTACCATATGAACTTGTTGGAATCCCCAAATTTCCGATTCGAGGTCGTTTAAGTAAGAGTAAAACATTGGTCAACTCTAACAACTTAAGCTTCCAAATTAAGACTTAAGTGTCTCAATGCACACTCAAAACTTCCCGAAGCCAAATCATCCATGATTAAACACACATACGGAAAGCATCAAGTAAGGGAACAATGCTCAAATACACAAAATGACCGACCGGTCATTACATTCTCCCCCCACAAACTTTCGTCCTCCAACGAGTTTTGAAATATACTTGAACAACTGAAAAGATGTGGATATCTGCACCGCATATCTGACTTGACCTCCTAAGTATCCTCCTCTCTCGGTAGGCCTCTCCAACACACCTTCACTTATGCAATATCCTTAGACTTGAGCTTCCGAACTTGCCTATCCAAAATGGACACTGACTCACCTTCATACGCCATATTCTCATCTAACTGTATTGTGGTGTAGTCCAAAACACGTGACTTATCTTCATGATACTTCCTAAGCATAAAAACATGAAACACCAGATGAACTCTTGAAAGACTAGGAGGAAAAGCAAGTTTATAAGCAATCTCGCCAACTCTATGCAACACCTCAAATGGACCAATAAACCTCGAGCTCAACTTTCCTTTCTTTCCAAGTCTCATCACGCCCGTCATTGATGAAACTCAAAGAAGAACCTTCTCAACCCCCATGAAAGCCACATCACGAGCCTTCCTATCAACATAACTCTTCTGCCTAGACTGCGGTGCACAAAGTCTCTCCTAAATCCATTTCACCTTCTCCAAAGCATTACAAACCAAATATATGCCCAACAACCTAGCCTCACCAGGCTCAAACCAACCAACATGACAATGGCATCGCCTCCTATATCAGGCCTCATAAGGAGTCATCTAGATACTAGATTGATAGTTGTTATTGTATAAAAACTCCTGCTAATGTTAGAAAATTATCCTACTAGCCTCTGAAGTCAATAACATAGGCCCTCAACATATCCTCCAAAATCCGAATAGTCAGCTCAGACTACCCATCTGTCTGAGGGTTAAATGTAGTGCTCAGCTCAAACTGCATGCCCAACTCACGCTGAACGACTCTCTAAAAGTGATTTAAATTGAGTGCTCTGATTGGTGATGATAGAAATAGACACGCCATGCAAGTTGACAATCGCTCTTATGTAGATCTGAGCCAACTTCTCTGAAGTATATGAAGTCATAACTGGAATAAAATGCACGGACTTGGTCAGTCTATCCACAATGACCCAAACAACATCAAATCTCCTCAAAGTCGGTGGCAGTCCTACCACAATATTCATGGTAATAAGCTCCCACTTTCACTCCAGTATCCCTAACCTTTGAAGCAAACCACCCGATCTTTGATGCTAATACTTGACTTGCTGGCAATTCAAACACCGTGAAACATGCCAAACAATGTCCTTATTAGTCCTTTTCCACCAATAATGCTACTTTAAATCACGATACATCTTCGTAGCACCTGGGTGAATAGAATACTGCGAACTCTGAGCCTCCTCAAGAATCAAATTTCTCAAGCCATCGACATTAGTAACACAACTCCGACCCTAAAATCGCAGTACACCATCATCACCAATAGTCACCTCCTTGACAGCACCTCGATGCACCGTGTCCTTAAGGACAAGTAAATGTGGATCATCATATTGTCGAGCCATAATGTGCACAAACAAGGACGATTGTGACACAACCCTAGCAAGGACTCTGCTTGGTTCAGAATATCTAACCTCACCAATCTATTAGCCAATGCCTGAACATCCTAGCTAAAGGATGCTCCACAATTAGAATGAATGCCAAACTCCCCATACTCTCTGCCTTTCTACTCAAGGCATATTCTACCATATTAGCCTTCACTAGATGATATAGAATAGTGATATCATAATCCTTCAACAACTCAAACCATCTTCGCTGCCTTAAATTCAGATCCTTCTACTTAAACAGATGTTGAAGACTCATGTGATCATTATATACCTCATAAGACACACCATTTAAGTAATGCCTCAAAATCTTAAGCACGTGCACAACAACTGCTAACTCCAAATCATGAACCGAATAATTCTTCTCACGGGGATTCAACTGGCATGACGCACAGGTAATCACCCTACCTTCCTGTATCAACACGCACCTAAGACCAACATGCGAAGCATCACAATAGACTGTGTACAACCCCGACCTGAAGGCAATACCAAACTTGGAGTTGTAGTCAAAGCAATCTTGAGCTTTTGAATGCTCTTCTCACACTTGTTGGATCACCTGAATGGTGCGCCCTTCTAAGTCAACTTGGTCAATAGAGCTATAATGGATGATATTCCCTCCTCAAAACGACAAAAGTAATTAGCCAAACCTAGAAAACTCCTAATCTCTACGGCTGTCAAAGGTCTGGGCCAACTTTGAACCGCTTCAATCTTTTTTGGATCCATCTTGGTCCCATCACTAGGCACCACGTGGCCCAAGAATGCCACTGAATCCAACCATAACTCATACTTGGAGAACTAAGCATACATTTCTTCTCCCTCAGAATCTGAAGCACAATCCTCAAATGATGCTCGTGCTCCTCCCTACTAAGGGAATATACCAAGATATCATCAAAGAACACAATAACAAGAATCCAAATAAGCTTGGAACACATTATTTATCAAATGCATGAAAGTTGGTAGGGCATTAATCAAACCAAAAGACATCACTAAAAACTCATAATGCACATAACGATTCCTGAAAGCCATCTTATGAATGTTCGAAGCCCTAATCTTCAACTGGTGATACCCGTATCTCAAGTCAATCTTTGAAAATACCTTGGAACCCTGAAGCTGATCAAACAAATCATCAATGGGAGGCAATGGGTACTTGTTCTTGATGGTAACCTTGTTCAATCGCTTGTAATCAATACACATTCTCACAGAACCATCCTTCTTCTTAACAGACAATATATGTGCACCCCAAGGTGATACTCTAGGCCTGATGAACCCCTTATCCAGCAACTCTTGCAACTGATCCTTCTTTATTTCAACGCAGTTGGAGCCATACGATATGGAGGAATAGAGATAGGTTGAGTCCCTGGTGCCAAATCAATGTTGAAATCAATGTCCTTATCAGGTAGCATGCCTGGTAGGTCAGCAGGAAACACATTCGGAAACTCCCTCACTAATGGAACTAACTCAATTGTAAGGATATCAGTACAAACATCTCTCACAAAAGCTAGATACGCCAAACACCTATTCTCAATCATCCGTTGAGCCTTCAAAAATGAGATCACTCTACTAGGAGTGTGACTAAGTGAACCCTTCCATTCCAACCTCGGCAACCCCGGCATAGCCAACATCATGGTCTTAGCATGACAATCAAGAATAACATATTATAGAGATAGCTAATCGATATCTAAGATCACATCAAAGTCCACCATATATAATAATAGAAAGTCTGCCCTCATCTCAAAACCACATATAGTGACCATATAGGACCAATGAACTCGATCCACCACAGCGGAATCCCCTACCAGTATGGATACATAGACAACAGCATCAAGCGAATCACGTGAAATATCCAGATGAGAAGCAAAATATGATGACACATATGAATAAGTAGAGCTGGATCAGCAATACTGAAGCATCCATGTGGTGGTGCATGCTGCACTGGAAGTGCATTGAATAAAGACTGCATAAAAGCTCCTCGACTGGGTGGTGGTGCATGATAAGCTGACCTACTTAAATGGCATCTCCTAGATCGACCCCAGCCTCCATATGAGGCACTGCCGAAGCAACCTTAATATCGGAACCTTTTGTCCGTACCCTGCATCATTTCTCAGGTCTGACTAGGGATGCGCTACATACAACGCGTTATCTCTATAACATGGTGAAATGAAGTCCTGGACTTTACCTCTATAACCATAGCAACGCGAATACCATGGTGAAGACCATCAATGAATCTCTTTACTCTCTCCTCCTCATAGGGACTTAAAATAGCAGCATCTTGGGTTAGCTCGGTAAACCTCATCTGACACTGCTGAAGATGCTCAAACTGCTTTCTCAGCTCATCTCTCCTGGTGTAGAGCACAAACTTCTCCAAGAAGACACTAAAGTACTAAACCCAAGTAAGAGAAGGGGAACCAACTGTCTGCCCCACTCATAGGTGCACCACACCTCTTGATTGGCCTTCTAAGCTGAAAAACAATGAAATACACTCCATTGGACTCTACAAATTCGAGATTCTGTAGAATCTCATAGAAACCATCAAGTAAAAAACCTGGGGATCTGTTGTAGGAGAACCATTAGAATACGAAGGATCCATCCTCAGGAACCTTTCTAACCTCTTCAGCTCATCTGCGGACAAAGCATGCTCAACAATTGGTATGTTATCAACCACTAGCTGGGGGGGTGAAATAATTGGAACCATTTTTGATGTCTGAGAACCCGTATGAATCTGCTCAAATGTACGAGTAACTGGAATCTTCGCTCTACCCCCTGCCTGAGAAGTAACTTGTACAGTAAGAAATACGCTAACCTGAGCCAAACTCTCAAATAAACCAACCATACAGACCAAAGCATCCTGAACAACTAGCGTAGTAAAACCCCGAGGAACCTAAGCTTGTCCACTGGATCCACATAAATCTAGCCTGCTCATCTACTAGAGCTGTTGGTGGCTCCACAGAAGGTGCCTTGGCACGCCCTCTAGCTGGGGCACGTTTTCTCCCTCTAGTAGTGCCCTTGCCCCTGCCTCTCATGGCTCTGGTTCTAGGGACGGGCTCCTAATCGACAGCTAATGTAGAAGTCCCCACCATTTATGAGAGAATAAAAATACAAGGTTTAGACTCGGATCAATCAAATCGCACGATAAAGAATGAAAGAAAGGGAACATTTTTCCTAATGCCCTATAGCCTCTCGAAGATAAGTACAAACGTCTATCGATCCCGAAGACTCTACTAGGCCTGCTCATGACTCATGCTATGTGAGCCTAGTGCTCTAATACCAACTTGTCACGATCCAAAATTCCACCGGAGCCGTGATGGTGCCTAACACCGCTTGCTAGGAAAGCCAACAATAAATATGTAAAATTAAGCTTCAACAATGATAAGAAATAGTCTCAAACAATAGAATAGCATAAATAACTGAAGTCGTAATGACAATATAACTGGAACCACCCAAAATCTGGTGTCACCGAGTAAATGAGCTCGATGGAGTACTAGATACAAAGTCTGAACAAAGACTAACAGTAATACCATAAAATAAAGGAGGGAACTTCAAGGCCTACAAAAATAGTAGTGGAATCTCGAAATCTCCAAGCAAATACGGATAAACAGCTCATAAGTGACCGCCCTATGTACTTAATAAGTAGCAAGTCTAAACACGAAGAAAGCAGTGACGAGGTTGGCAAAATCCGATGCTCACTTTCAACAGCTAACAACAATAATAACAGTAGAATAATAACATATAAGAAAGAGCAGCTCAAATAATAACAAGCTCAACTCTAACACAGTAATAGGAGAAATAGGCATGCTTTTTAGGTATATTAGTCAAGGCATCAACTTTTTCATAGAAATCACTTAGACATGAATTTATCAAGGTAAACTGTGATTTCAAGCTCTAAACATCAAGTACAGGCGCCAAATACCAATTAGCATGAGAAGAATACAACTCTATGCCTGCATGTCAAATATACATGCTAAAATCAACAATATAACAATTTAAACAACAAGCATACATAATCTCAGTATGCTCACAGTGTCTGGCACAAGTACCCCTTAATCGTGCTCTTAACACTCTTATAGTGCCTGGTACAATACCCCTGAATCATCACAAACACACACTCACCACTATGTGCCTGACATAAGTCCCTCACTAAGTACATCTCATGTTCTTGTACACACAAGGCCCAAAGTTAAATGGGTTATCACCTAACTCCAAAGGCGCAAATCCTAGCCCAAGCGCCGATCCGATCAAAAGTCAACAATCAATATCACTCATGTCGGCCTTGATGGAAGTGTCACCTCAGTATCAATATAAACATGACTCTATAGCCCAAGGTCAGTCATCAATCTCCTCAAGTCTCAATAAACATATCACAGTATCATACTCAAAACACCGTACGGAATATACCAACATACCACAACTCAGCTCAAACCTGTGTCACACATAAGAACATTAATATCATGTGAGATAAAATATAAAGAGTACACGAAGACAGAGATGTAACATACGAATATAATATCATGACTGAAAATATGACTATGGCTAAGGAAAATAGCTCAACATAGCCAAAATAGCCTATCATGTCTCAGTAGATAAGCAAACAACTTAGACATGATTTCTAGCATGAATAATAGCTCACGTAATCATACAAGTGAAAAAACACAGCATCAAAGAGGCATGATAGCAAAATAAAAAAGGTATATAGTAGCCTAAGGTCTACCTAGATTATGATTAACCACGGTGCATGCATATACGTTCGTCATCTCTCATATATGTCACCCCTATATATAGCAAGCAGCATAGCATATGGGTAAATACTCTCAATCCAAGCCTAGGCAAGATACTTACCTTGAACGAGAAAATATCAATACTTCAAGAATTTCTTTCCCTTAGAAATCACATCTAACCAATCTAGCAAAACACAACTCAATAATGTTAAACAAAGCTATATAAATTAGTTCCAAACAATAAAGCTTCAATCTTTATTCAATTCCCAAAAACTCAACAAAAGATAACTCGGACCCACATGATCAAAATCCAAATAAAGGGGTGGATCCCAACTATCCATAAACCCACGAGTCCAAATATGTGCTTAGATTCCAAAACCAAGTCCAAATCATGCTCAAACCTCAATTTTTACTCTCTTAAGTTGTAGAAGAAACCCCCTAAATTTACCTCTAAATTTCATATTTGGGTATTAATAATCCATGTAAATTCTTGAAATAATACCAAAAAAGAGTAGAAAACACCTACCGTAAAGCCTTGTATGAAAATCTCCAAGAAATTACACCTCTCCAAGTCTAGGGTTCAAAATACGAAAGAATGGTAAGCCAACTTAAATATTCTACCTAAGGGTAACTTTCGCGAATGCGACACGTGCCTCACGTTCGCTAGGCACAGATGTTTCTGCCCAAAAATTACCCTTTGCGTTTGCAAAACCAAACTCGCAAACGTGATGATCAAGCCTGCCTCCGCTATGAAATTTCGATTAGGCCTTAGCGAATGCGAAGGCGAATCCTCCAGCTCCCAGCTCTCCATTGCGAACATGACCCTCTTGATGCCTACGCAAAGAGAAAGTCCACCATCTATCACGAACGCGGTCCCCCAGGCTTGAACCCGAAGAACAAATCCTCCCTAGCTCATATTCCTTCATTGCGAATGAGAGACTCCTCTCTTCGAACGCGATGAACACCAGACACCAGTATATCAGTGGTCTCAAACTCACTTGAACCAACAGGGACCCCGTCCAATCATATCAACAAGTCCATAAATACTACCCGGACCTATCCAAAGCGTCCAAACACATAGATAACATCATATCAACGAATTCAAGAGCAAATCACAAGTTGAACTTCTCATTAGTTCAAGTACTTCCAACCAAGCGTCCGATTCGAGCCTAACCAATCCGGATTACATCCAAGCTTTTTGCACAAGTTCCAAAAAAAAACGAACTCGTTCCATGTTTTGAAACAACATTCGGAGCCCAATATCATCAAAGCCACCATCAGTCAAATTTAAGAACTCTACAATTTTCAAATTGCCAACTTTCGGCAAATAAGCTCAAAATGTTCTAGGGACCTCCAAATCAAAATTTGAACATACGACTATGTATGAAATTATCATACGAACCTATTGAAATTCCTAAATCTCGTATTCGAGGTTATTTATATCAAAATTCAAACATTAGTCAACTATAGTAACTTAAATTTTCAAAATGAGACTAAGTGTTCCAATGCATGCTCAAAACTTTCTGATGACAAGCCACCATACCTGCAAGTCACAAAACAGTAAACACACATACAAAAAGCTGAATAGGGCTCAAATACATAAAATGACTGACCTGGTATTACAGTTATATCTGCTATCAGTCCAAGGTTTGCTAATGCGCCTGCTTCTGCATTTTTCTCTCTTAGAATTTGAATAACTTTCCATTCTCGGAATTGATGTGATAACTCTCGTACCTTTTATAGGTTATGTTGCATTCATACCACTCGTTCTACATAATTCCCTTGTATTTGGTTTACCACCAGCTGAGAGTCACTTTTAATTTCAATCTACTCGATTCTCATTTCTCTTGCAAGTTCCAAACATGTATGCAGTGCTTCATACTCGACTTCATTATTAGTAATAGGATAACATTTTATTTCTTGTCTAACGATTTCTCCAGTATGTGCAATTAACAAAATACCCTTATACGATCCATTCGTGTATAAGACACAAGTCCCTAGATTGGACCCCCGAAGTGACACGTACCTCTTTTTCAGTTTTTGGAAATAGGTCGAGCAAAAATCTGCTACAAAAGCTGCTAGCACCTGTAACTTTTATGGTAGTACATGGTTGTTAAATAATATCATATCCACTAAGTTCTATCTCCCATTTAGCAAATTTTCTGATAACTCATGCTTATGTAAAATATTGCACAATGGAAAAGTCGTCATAATAGAGATTGGGTGACATTGAAAATATGGTCATAATTTTCTTGATGTCATTATTAAAGCCAAGGCTAATTTTTCTAGGTGCGGATATCTTGTCTCAACTTCCAACAATGCTTGCTAACATATTTGATAGGGGTTATGTACTTTTTCTTCTCAAACCAAAACTACACTCATCGAGACTTTAGATACGGCAAGGTAAACAAGAAATCTCTCCCTCTCCTTCGACTTTGATAGAAAAGGTAAGTTTTTAAATCTTTCAATGCTTGTTGACGTTCATCTGTCCACTCAAATTTGTTTTACTTTTTCATCAGTGAGAAATACTTGAAGCATCTATCAGAAGACCTAGTTATATATCTTCCAAGCTGTTATTCTTCATGTTATCCTTTGTACTTCTTTTTTGCTTGTAAGTACGTCCAAGATTTCTTTAATAGCTTTGATTTGAGCTGGATTTACCTGGATCCCCCTACTAAAAATAAGAAAACCTAAAATTTTACCTAATGTGACGCTAAATGCACATTTCTCTAGGTTTAACTTCATGTTGTATCTTCGAAGAATTGCAAACATTTCTTTCAAATGCTCAAGGTGATCTTCTATTTGTGTTCATTTTACCAGCATGTCATCAATGTACACTTCTATAGTTTCCCCTAAATACTCTTGGAACATGTTGGTCACCAATCTTTGATACGTGGCACTAGCATTTTTAGTCCAAAGGGCATGACCTTGTAACAATAAGTCCCTCTGTCCATAGTGAAGGAAGTTTTTTCCTCATCTTTGGGATCCATTTAATTTGATTATATCCTGAATAAGCATCTAAAAAACTCAAAAGCTCATGACCAGCAGTAGAACCAATTAATTGATGAATATGTGACAACAAAAAAGAATCTTCCAGAAATGCTTTATTCAAATCAATATAAGCTACATATATTCACCATTTACCATTATTTTGTAGTATGAAGACGATATTGGCTAACCAATCAGGGAATTTAACTTCACAAGTAGACCCGATTTTTAATAGCTTACATACCTTTTTTTTAATTATTGATTCTTGAAAGCACCTTGTTTTCTCTTCTTTTTATTCATAGTAGCATGTAATGGTTTCTCATTAAGTTTTTGAATCATTACCTATGTTGGAATACCTGTAATATCTTAATGCGACCAAGCAAAGCAATCAGAGCTTGCTCGTAAAAATTCAATTAACTTATGTTTTAGTTCTGAGCTGAGATTTGTTCTAATATAGACGTTTCTCTAAGTTCAGTGAATGAATAGGATAACAACTTCGAGCTCCTTCGTTGTTATTTTAATTTTGTCATTTTCTTTTGGTTCCTTGATCACATCCGGCCTCCCGTCTATATCAGCTTCAACTCCCGTTGCTGATACTGTGATTGCTGAGGGTTCACTCCTCTCCTCAACTTGACTCTGTAGTTGCTATTTTTCTTCTTCTACCTTGGTCATGCTGCTTGCAATAGCCACCGATTTTTTCTTGAGTTGCACACTGATCGCCCTTTATTTTGACGTATTCCCTGCAGTAAAGGAAATTTGATTGATGCAACGTTAAAGGTACTGTATCCATCTCATGAATCTATCGTCTTCCTAAAATTATATTATAATCCATGTCGGCTTCCACCACTTGAAAGTTGGTTTCTTTTACCACTCTTTCTGTGAAAGTTGACAATGTGATCTCTCCTTTGGTAATTATACTTGAATTGTCGAATTCGGACAGTAATCGAGCCTTCGGTATGATTTGATCTACTACTTGCATTTCTTTGACCACTCGTATTAGTATGATTTTTAGTGAGCTACATGTATCAATCAAAACTCATCTCACATTAGTATCATGGATAAGTAAAAAAATACCAACGCGTCATTGTGTGCTATAAACAGGCCATCTGCATCCTCCTCATCAAATGTTATGCTTTCTCTCATTAGACTTGCCGAATATGTTTCTCATGTGTTATGGATACTTTAGCTTTCATTTTTCCATAGTATACGTTACCCCATTGACTTCTTTGCCCCCGGGTACTGTCCTTTTCGGCGACGGAGGTTTGAGTGGTTCCTCTTTATTCTTTATGTAAGCCTATTTTACTTTCTCACTAAATAAGTCAGAGTGATAGCCGTTGTTCAAAAGATAATCGACTTCACTTTGCAAAAGCTGTAATTCATTGTTCTATGTACATGATAATTATGAAATTCACACCAAAATTCATGACCCGTTTTGCTTGGGTCCAATCTCATCTCCTTTGGGCACTACCCCTTATCTCCCATGTTTTTTAGTATCATCACCAATTTAGAAGTACTTATATTGAAATTGTAATCTGCTAATTTTGGTCTGGAACTATGGTAATCTCATCTCGTCGCTTCTCGTTCCTTTCTAGCCCGTGAGGAAGAATTTACATCTCTCTGTCTTAACCTTTGATCAGACTGTACCTGCTATGCTTTTTGTGCATGATCCCGCCTCGTAGGTCCCATATAAGGCTCGTACCTATTTTTTGAACTTCTTCGCTCAGATTCTGACCTTCTAGGCATTGTATTCGATATACTTTGGTACCTGTTTTCCACTTTTGGCTGGGTACCATAACTTCCTATACTTGAGCTTTGTGTTGTACCTAATGTAAACGTCGTTCAAGGTGGTTGGTGTAAATTATCATAGATGTTTCTTCAATCCTCGTGTAGCTTTTGAAATACTTTCATTCAAATTTCTTGCAAAAGCTATTTTTCCCCAGTTATCAAGTACGAGAGGTAATAACATTCTTTCCCACTGGAAGTGATCCATAAATTCCTTGAGTAATTTCGTGCTTCCTTGTTTTTTTTAAAGATATCTCCCTGACGTATCTCCACTTTTTGCACTCTCAGACATTTAATAAATGCATCTGCAAGCTCAGTAAATGAATCAATTGAATTTTCAGGTAAAAGAGAATGTCGTGTTAGAGCCCGTTCTGTGAGGGCTTCGCCAAATTTTTTCACAAGCAGCAACTCTATTTCATGCTTACTCAAATCATTACCTTTGACTCTTGTAGAGAATGTTATCACATGATCTCATGGATCTGAAGTTCCATCATACTTGGGAATATCTGGCATCTTGAATTTCTTTGGTATTGGTAATGGAGTTGCACTAAGTTTCCACGGTTGTTGTAAGTATTTGTCCATATCTTGCCTTTGATTATAGGTGGTATACTTGGTACTTGCTCTATCCGTTCATTTTGCTCCTTGAGTTGTTTTTGCAAGGTTATAAGTAGATTTGTTAAGTCAATATTACCTGGCGTACCTGAACCTCCAGCCCTAAAGTTATTTGGAATTTCCCTACTCTCAGAATTTTCAAGCCTTGAATTGGGGTTTTCCATCGTCATGTTAACTGGTGGCAGTGCTAGAATTGTTGTTATTGCGTTGCCTGCCAAAGTTCTTAATGCCTCTCATTGTTGATTGATATATTCCTCCAATACATCCTGCAAACCTGATTGTTCTTCATTTTGCTGCTCGGTACTATGATTAATAGATCTGATAGGTTAATTACCACTTGAATGATGTGGAGAATACATGAGTGAATTATTTGGAGGTGGTACCCCATCTCTATTCCCCTGCTGAATAACTTGATTAGTTCCAGACATAATTTGTTGATAGGAAAAGAGAGATCATAATTGAAAATTAAATGATTGTCAGATTCTCAACAGCTAAATCAATCTGTTTAAACTAAAAAATACTTATTGTGGTCAAAGAAATTAAATAAATATTTCGCGTTACTAACTACTGATTTAATTCACTTTTCCAAATATGAACGATAAGAAAAAGGAACAGATATAGAAAAAGAAAGAATTGAAAGATGGAAAGTAATAGAAATCTTATCAATGAGCGTCGTCGAACACAAAGATACTTTTCCAACAATAGAGAGCTTAAATTAAGAAATTAATTGAGAAAGAATAATTAAGTACTTTTCGATGGGGATACAAGATATGGAAGGGGGGGGGGGTTAAATAGTATTTTCATTTGTAACTGTTTGCTTTGTTTGGCTCTTGCTCGTTACTATCATTTACTGTATTAATTATTCATTATGTGATTGATTTGTAATGGTTTTAATAATAATGGAAAATCTCATGTAATCAGGGATTGAATGATTCTTTCCGCGTTCATAGCTATTAATAACCCCTATTTATCATACTCGTGGCTATGCTCTTGCATGTGACCCCGAGGCTAATAGGCACGGTAAATTTGTGTTTGACCCAGAAGGTGTTGCACATATCTTCTGTACACGTCAATTCTTCTTTTTTGTACTAACTCCAATGATATTTTTTTCATCATAAAATAGGTCCACTTGGCGAGTCTATTTTTCACTAATACAGCTACATCATGCTATGCTTAGTTATTATGGATCAAACAATAGCTGGAGGATTATGGAGTATTGATTGAACGGATTCCTATATTCTATAATAATACAAGCATAATGAACATGAAAAAAACTCGGTTCATCATAAGATAACTAAACATATTAATGTAAGACATCACATTTGAGAGACAATGTCGAAAAGGCTCACATCTCTATGGAATTTTGCAAGACAAAGGAGCAAAATTGTAGATGTATTTAACAAGGTTTTGAGCAAGGATCACTTTGAAATAAACCGCTGGGAGCTTGGTTTGATTAAAAAGAACTAGGATATCCTTTATTTTTCTCAATGATTGGCTATATTTTAATAAAATATTTAGTGAGTCCAAGTATGAATAATGCCTAACACAGTCTTATATTGTAACAAGTATGCACACATGGCACAGTCTTATATTGTAACAAGTATGCACACATGGCACTATCTCAAGGGCTTTGACATTTAATCTGCTGATGAAATCTTAAATCAAAAAGAGTTTCTTTTGGCTATATTGAGGAAATCAGTCAAAAAACCTAGTTGTGTGAAACCCAAGCATGTACCTCCTTTCCAATAGATAGTTGTGATGAACTATTAAACTTTTACGTCATAGAAACCAGGTTCCCAATAAATTGATTATATCCTATATATAATGACTCCTTTTGATTCTTGAAGCTAAAAAGGATCAGATTCCAAAAAGTAATCATGACTGTTTCTAATATGTTGAAAATAAAACCAGCTTCGTAAACTTCTCTGAACATGTTTCTACTGCCAAATCAGAGTTATTAACTGCCTTTTTAAAATTTCAAAACTTGGGCATTACTCCCTTTCCCCCTCAGAATCGGATTAGGAGAACTTAGTGTGATTGGTTGAGTAACTGTCAAATCGTGCTCCTACAAAATCCTTTTTCACTTATTTCTTCTCTCATTCGATCAAATTACTCACCCCTCTCAAAGAACACAAGTCTTAAAATTCGAAACCTTAGTTTTCAATTCTTCAAAAATTCCTAAACCCTTAATAATGTCAAACTCACCAAGCCAATTCACATCTGGTCCCCTTGAATAAAATACCACGTTTTTTGCGAACACCTCTCCTTCTTCACCCTCTAATGTCGAGTCTGTCCATGACCAAAATCCCTCCCAAAGTACCCTAAATGTTTTTTACTGGGTTGGTCGACTATTCTGATGAACAGGACAGTGAAAATTCCGATGGTTAAAGTCTGGCAGTGGAGGAGCCCCAAATTTAGAGGGAAGAAAATGCCCAAAAAAAAAAAAGGAGAATGGTGATGAATAATCAAAGGTGAGTGGTGTTGTGGAGCCTAAGACTTAAGGGGGAGAAGAGGTGGTAGGTGAGCAAGTGAAAGAAAATGAGAGTAAGAGAGGAGCTATTGATATAGGTGTAGAGACGGTGACCGACCTAGGAAGATGTTATAACCCATATTTGTACGTGTTAGATTACACAGATAGTCTACCTAGGTTCGAGAAGAAAATTACCTTTGAGACAATAAGAGTTTAGTCCTATTGGTCTTAAACGATGCAAAGGTGTATAAGGGTGGTTAACAAGTATAAGAGGATAAACGAGTTAAGGATGTTGTAACTCGCGTTTTTGGGAAAATTGAGAGGTGGTTAACATCACCAAGAGGTCATGTTTTAATTTATTTGGATGATATGATATCCGTTTCATAATTCTTGAAGTCAAACGAGTTATGAAACAAAAGTCGACAAAAGTTGTCGCAACTTAGGTTCACAATTCTACTTAAACGATAGGTCAAATGTTTCTGCGATTTTCTCCCAATTTACAAGGAATTACGGGGTGATCTACCTACCAAATTAAAGGTCTATGAGTCTAGTTTCCAATTCTTCAAACGGTTTGTCAATACGATCTCGGAGTATTGAGATAATTGCATTTCCGTAGAACTGCGCAGGCTGGTAGGTGACAAGTAGGTGCATCACCTACTTGCCAAAATTAAGGGCTAACATTTAAAAGCCCCAAGTCGGTCAAGAGAGGGATTTTAAAAGCTTCTGAAGCCAGATAATTCACTATTATTTCACAGCTTCAAAACCTAAAAGAACCCCTGCAACCCCTCCCCAAAATAATCCCACACAAACCCTAATCGATTTTTCCCCTCTTTCAAGTTCTAGTTGAAGGTAAACCCTAGAGTTTGAGGAACCAAAGCAAGGGCTGAGTTACCTAACAAGAAAGGTGAGTTTACTGCTCTATTTAATACATGTTTTCTACTGTTAAATCTTGGTAAGTCGTTCTATGTGTGTAAGAACTCACGGGACGATGATCGGAAGCCGTGAGTTCGAGTTATTCACTTGTAGCGAACTGTTTTTGTGAACTGTTTTGTGTTGCTGTAAAGCTGCGTGTTATACTACTGATTTGTGGAGTTTTGGATGGGGAAGGGTGTGGATAAAAACCATATATATTTAGGGTTGTGGCCTGATAGTTGTTCATAACATTTCCGGATCGTTTGACACGACTATAGTGGCCATTGTACGTATGAAGTGATTGGTTTGTGCGTGGACTGTTTTGGGAGGTTCAATATGATTCTTATTGATGTTGTTTGGCTGTTTGGTGGCTGTTTTGACTTGTGTGAAGTCATATATATAGGGGAGGTGCTGTCCGTTTTATCGCAAAATAGGTTACAGTCGATACATAATAGTTACGACGCTTGAACGATAACGGTAGTGTCATTTCTCTTATTGTAGACTAAGAAGTCGTGGAAGTTTCATAGCTTGAGATTGGAAAGTATTGCAAGGTATGTGAGACTATCCTTTTCCTTCTTTTGCACGACTCTGACTGTACACAATGCAATGAACGAACCCCAAAGATACTCTACTCTTAGAAGGTAGCAGTACGTATATTGTTTCCCCTCTTATGGGAGGATTGATATGTTATTATTTCACCATGGTAGTATGACTCTTATGAGTCAAGCATGCATTATCTATTTTACTCTACCGAGCCGCGCTATAGTCGGCCGAGTATGGCACATATTGTGCAACTATACATATGTATATGTTTTACTCTACTTAGTCGCGCTATAGTCGACAGCTATCTTACTCTACCGAACCGCGCTATAGTCGGCCGGGTATGGCGCCTATTGTGCAACCACTGATCAGTTGGGTATGATAATGAGGAGGCCCACAGAGGCGTATGTATGAGATGATGATGAGGCCCACAGAGGCGTATATATGTATATGATGATTTTCAAAAGGATATAAATATATGTATATGCATATGCATGTCAGGCATGACATGGTTAGTCGCCCTCAGAGGCATTCAGATGGTACAGGTTGTATGTCTCTTACCCTGATGCTTATTTTGTTCTTGCATTATGTTTCCTGTCTTACATACTTAGTACATTATCTGTACTGACGTCCTTTATTTGTGGACGCTGCATGTCGTGCTGCAGGTCCGAGCGGGCAGATAGACAAAGCTCCCCCACACAGTAGGCTACCCAGTTCAACAGATATTGGCGAGACCCATCCTTCGGACTTGCCACAGTCTTGGTATGCATTTTGTTGTAGGCATTATGGGCATGTCAGGGCCCTGTTCCGACATAAGTTGCATTATGTACGTTTTTGTAGAGGCTCATAGAAAACTGTCAATTTATGCATAGACAAGTGATGGGTTGACTTATGTACAGTTGAATTGCCTTGTCGGCAAACGTATGTATTTTGTTTTATGGTTTTGCATTGCAGCCTTGTTGGCCATATTATGTATATAAGTATGTTCGTATCATGGCATGACATCACGTATCATTATAACTATTGTTCGAGATTATATGCATATGACAAGCCTTATAGATAATAAAGAAAGTTGAGTAGGGTCCGGTGCCAGTCGCGGCCCTCCGGCTTGGGTCGTGACAAACGTGGTATCAGCGCAGGTCTGTCCTAGGGGTTGTCTATGAGCCGTGTCTAGTAGAGTCTTGATTATGGATGTGTAGCGCGCCACATTTATAATCAGGAGGCTGCATGACATTTAGGATTGTTACCTTTTTCCTGAATCTAGATCGTGCGCAGAGCTGAGTCGTAAGCATTCGTTTCTAATATTAACCATGTTCTTTTCAGCGATGCCAACGACTAGGAAGCAAGAGATTAGTAGGCGCCTTGATTCAGCTGCGGGAGAAGGTACTAGTCAGGTGCCTCCCGCCACAGCAGGCCATAGTGAGCCTCAAAGCGAGATGCCTTCGCAGACCTCATCTACTCCTTCTCCTCCAGAGAATATAAGCAGGCATCCAGCATCTTCAGTTCCTCCATCTGGTACTACAGACCAGGATATGCGGAGTGCAGTACAATTGCTAACCAGCTTGGTAGCTGCTCAGGCGTGCTACTGATAAATCGGTCAGTGCGAGAGTTCGGGATTTCATTAATCTAGATCCTCCAGTGTTTACCGAAACAGACCCCAAGGAGGACCCGCAGACTTTTATTGATCAGGTTCACCGTACACTGTGGGTTATGCATGCTAGTGATACGGAGGCAGTAGAGTTGGCTTCTTATCGGTTACGGGATCTAGCAGTTGTCTGGTACGATAGTTGGGAGAGATCCAGGGGTCTAAATGCTCCCCCACCTGTGTGGAAAGAATTTTCTGAGGCATTTCATCGTCATTACCTGCCAGTTGAGGTACGACGAGCCAAAGCTGATAAATTCTTGAACCTTAAACAAGGTAATATGAGTGTACAGGAGTACAGCATGCAGTTTGATTCCTTGGCAAGGTACGCTCCTCACATGGTGGCCGAGATGGGGGATAGGGTTCATTTGTTTGTGAACGGATTGGGACCACACCTGATAAATGAGTGCACGACTGCATCCTTGATAGAGGGCATGGATATTTCTCGTATTCAGTCTTATGTCCAGACATTAGAGGATCGTAAGCGGCAGCAAAGAGCAGACAGGGAGCATGATAGGGGTCAGCATAAGAGGACGAGGTTTGCAGGGTATTCTGGTGACTTCAGAAGCAGTGGCAGGCCCCAGTTCTGAGGAGTTCGGCACCATCTGTAACTAGTGCCCCTCCACAGTTTCAGAGACCTCGATATGATCGATTTACCTATTCGGGTCCAGGTCAGAGTTCGCGGGCATCAGGCTTGCAACATTACAGGGATACTAGTCAGACGAGACCCCTAACACCTCGTTGTGATCAGTGTGGCAAAGCCCATATTGGAATGTGTCGTCAAGGTTCCGATGTATGCTATTCTTGCGGACAGCCTGGCCATGTGAGGCGGGATTGTCCTAACAGAGGGGGTGGTGGTATGGTTCAACCGACTGGATCGATAGCTGGTTCTTCCTCATCAGTTCGACCTCCAGCACGAGGTTTTCAGCAGCCTACAGGTCGTGGTAGAGGTAGAGGTGGAATGCCGAGCTCGAGTGGTACTCAAAATCGAATCTATGCTCTAGTAGGTCGGCAGGATCTCGAGTCATCTCCAGATGTTGTTACAGGTATATTGTCTGTGTTTTCTTGTGATGTATATGCATTGATTGATTCGGGATCCACATTATCATATGTTACACCCCTTGTGGCTGATAAGTTCGGCATCAAACCCGAATTAATAAGTAAACCATTTGCGGTCTCTACTCCCACAGGAGATTCTGTGGTTGTGAGAAGGGTATACAGAGGTTGCACCGTGACGATTTGTAGTCGTCAAACCTCAGCAAATTTGTTTGAGTTAGAAATGGTTGATTTCGATGTCGTAATGGGAATGGACTGGTTGGCCTCATGCTATGCAAATGTTGATTGTCATACGAAGAGGGTTAAGTTTCAGTTTCCTGGTGAACCTGTCATCGAATGGAAGGGAACATTGCTACGCCGAAAGGTATGTTTATTTCCTATCTTAAGGCAAGGAAGATGATCTCAAAGGGTTACATTTATCATCTTGTTCGCGTTAGGGAGGTGGAGGCGAAGATGCCTACCCTACAATCGATCCCCCTGGTCAATGAATTTCCGGATGTTTTCCTGGACGAACTCCCAGGTCTTCCTCCTGAAAGGGAGATTGAGTTTAGCATCGATGTGTTGCCTGACACTCAACCGATCTCTATCCCTCCATCCAGGATGGCCCCCGCCGAGTTGCGAGAGTTGAAGATGCAATTGAAGGACTTGCTGGATAAGGGCTTCATTAGGCCTAGCACTTCACCTTGGGGTGCGCTAGTCTTGTTCGTACGAAAGAAAGACGGGTCGTTGAGGATGTGTATTGATTATTGACAGTTGAATAAAGTTACCATAAAGAATAAATATCCACTTCCAAGGATTGACGACCTGTTTGACCAACTCCAGGGAGCCAAGTATTTTTCCAAGATTGACTTACGTTCAGGGTATCACCAGGTGAGGGTCAAGGAGAAGGATATTCCAAAAACAGCCTTCCGGACAAGATATGGGCATTTTGAGTTCTTGGTAATGTCATTTGGGCTAACAAATGCCCCAGCAGCTTTTATGGATCTCATGAATAGTGTATTCAGGCCCTATCTTGATGTGTTTGTGATTGTATTTATTGATGACATTCTGGTATATTCTCGTTCTGAGACAGAACATACGGGCCACTTGCGGATAGTATTACAGACACTTCGGGATCGTAAGTTGTATGCTAAGCTCTCCAAATGTGAATTCTGGCTAAACTCAGTAGCATTCCTTGGCCATGTGATATCTGACGAGGGTATTAGTGTTGACATTCAAAAGATCGATGCAGTGAAAAATTGGCCAAGACCTA